>BCLH01001442.1:33896-69712 GCA_001602315.1 Zoysia pacifica | reverse complement strand
TAAGAAAAATAATATATTAAAATTAAAATTATAAGTTTCTTATTATTCATCATCATAATAAAAAGTTAAAGTTTACCTACATTATATCTAAAACTTGATGCACTTTAGAAATTCCGATGCCTGTGCTAATGCTATAGTTTAAGGAAAATAATTAACTTAAAAAATATATTAAAATTAAAATTTAAAGTTTCTCATTCTTCACCATTAATATTAATATTAACTCAAAATAAATTTATTTTATTTTCCAACAATTTTCTTTGAATATCGTATATTTGTTTCGAGTAGTTGTATTTCGTTAATTAACAATGGTCTTTGTGTGTTCAAGATATAAGAGATTTGGAAAAGCTTATCTGTGAGATTTGTAAAAGATGTCTACAAAGAGATTTTATCTGTCAATTTTTTTTTTAAAAAAGACAAATTTGAATGCATTTTTTCGTGTGCATGTCGTCTAACTCATCTATGTTGAAAACATTTTATCAAATATAAGTAGAAAAAATTGTGATTTTTAAAGAGCAGAGATACACATATTTAAGATGTGAAGCAACCTGGGACTTTGTCTGTTCCGTTCTTGACTCGATTAACGGAGGAGGTGGTTGATGATGCAGATCGTTGGGCGTGATCCCCGGGATAGTATATTAATATTAAAAAAAATTGTTTTGTTTTTCAATAACTTTTTTTATTTGATGTATTTGTTCTGAGTAGTTGTGTTATGTTAAGTAATAATGGTTTGTGTGGGCCTATGATTGAGGAGATTCGAAAGAGTTCATCCGTTAAATTTGTAAAAGGTGTACGTGGAGAGATTTCATTCGTCATATTTGTAAGAAGAGATAATTCTAGGTGCACGTAGTCTAACCCATCTCTGTTAGGAACATTTTACTGCATGTACGTAGAAAAAATAAACTATGCTTTTTAAGAGCAGAGACTCTATGAAAACCGAGCAAAAACCATTACAAAATTAAAATTCAAAAGTTGAACAAAATTTGGTCTAAATGTTACAGTATCTCGGTTACCTATTTTTGAATTTCAAATTTTGTATCCAAAACGATTTCACTATCTTACCCCCACGGTTTCACCGATCTATTGATCGGTTTTTGAATATTTCAAATTTTTTAAGTTTTTGCATTTTTTTTAAATAATCGACCAATCATTAAACAGGACCAAACCAGTTTTACGGGTTTTCATGAAAATTGGTCCGGTTTGGAAGGTGGAACAGTTTTGTTAACTACGGGATACTACGTCCTCGTGACTTTTCTCAAAGTTCAAGATCAAACACAAAGATGTGCACGTGTGAAATTATTTCAATCTTCTTCAAACTTTTCCTTGAAGTAGACTCTGAGTTACTTTTTTTTTTTTGAGAAAGGACTCTGAGTTACTATGTTTTAGTCCAATGCGTTTCCAAGGTCTAGCCCACGACAGTCCGCTAAACACAGCCCATAATCTAGTTTGGCCCACTTAATTTCTCAGACAGGACGGGAGCGGGGAGCCCAGATCCAAGCACGGACGAGAATTCGACCGTTGCTTTTGTCGCCGAAACCTTAAAAGCCCCTCGTGGTTGAGTTGCTGATCCCAGTTCCTCCTTCCGATTCCAAATTTGGCTCGTTTCGCCTCCTCCTCCTCCACCGCTACCGCCGCCACCGCTCCAGCCATGGCGATTGCCACCGACTTGCGCGGCAGCAGTGAGGACAAGGTATGTTGTTCGGTCTTCTCCCCCTGTCCCCTCCCAGGTCAGATCTCATTTGGGGGCTTCGGTACGTACCTGCGTACTGATGTGGATTCGTGGGGTTCGGGTATCAATTAGCGTATTGGTACCTCTAGACGTATCGTTGTCGTGGACGAAGCGGCGGAGATTTTGTCTCTGTTCTGCCAAATTTACTGGGATTTTGGTCTTGTGGTATGTTGACACGACATGATCAAGAAGAATTACTTATTTCCTGCTTAGATTCCTTTTTTCCCTTGGTCTCTTCGGTAACATAATCGTAGGATTTGATTCTCAAGTTTTCCAAGTATTTGTGCCCCCTTTTGTTTGTTGGTTGAAGACTCCGCTTAGGTTTATTTAAGTGAATAAACCCAACGAGATCCTTGAGTTAGCATTTTCTGCATCGGTTTTGTACTCCATCTCAGCTGTCCTAATTTCGCTCCATCTGGGTCGCGTGAATTTCCTTTCTTTTGGAGGACTAAAAAATGGAGGATTAATAACAATTTTATCTTATAATTATGGTTTGCTTGGCTAAGACTTGCACAGTTACTGCAGAGGTTGCAAATTTGGCATCCGGATTTTTATAGTACCATATATTGCTTTTTGCAGGCTGCGTCACATGCAAACGAGGAGAAGAGATGGGTGCTGTCAGATTTTGAGGTGGGGAAGCTTCTTGGCAGGGGCAAGTTTGGCCATGTTTACCTGGCCAGATAAAAGAGGGTATCAATACGAGGCTTAAGCTTTCCTATGTTTATTTGGCATTGATTTAATCAGTACCATAAATTGAGTGGATGGTTTACCTCGCTGACATAGCTGGCAGTTGATCAGCGCAGTTATCATGTTGAATACTACTTCATCAGAGTAACTGTGGTGCGGTCACACCTGTTCGAAAACTATTTATCTCATGTATCTGTTTTCCACCTGAGTTCGGAGGCTTAATATTCGCTACCATAAAACAGTTGATGAAGAATAAACTGATTCCTGACATTTCTGGGTTTAGTTTGCTGCTACATTGTTGTGCTGGATACTTCTAATTTTTTGAATGAGCATTCTAGATAATTTTATGATTTGCAGCAAAAATATAAGTCTAGCCGCTAACATTAAGTGCATGTTTTATAATACTTGCCTTGTGCTTTGTCTAATAATCTCAGTGAGCAGCTGGTGCTTAAAGTATTTTCTATCCATCAAAACAGAGTAGTCAGATTGTGGCTTTGAAAGTTCTTTTCAAGAGCCAACTGAAATAATCTCAGGTCGAGCATCAGCTTTGGCGTGAAGTGGAAATTCAGAGCCACCTAAGGCACCCAAATATTCTACGCCTTTATGGTTACTTCTATGATCAGGTACACACAATAAGACATATATGTGGCTCTAATATGGAGTAACCATTGTTTCATTTGCACAACATTTTAGTCATCATTTTGCTGTCATGGATACGCAGATACGTGTTTACTTGATCTTGGAGTATGCTGCCAAAGGAGAGCTGTCCAAGGAGCTGACAAGATGCAAGCATTTCAATGAGAAACGCTTGGCAACTGTAAGCGGTATTATACTAACTGTGAATTTAACCTGTAGCCCATATGTACTGATTTCCTCTATTTTTAGTACATCGCATCACTGGTGAGAGCGCTCATTTATCTTCATGGGAAGCATGTCATCCATAGACATTAAACCAGAAAATCTTCTAATTGGAACCCAGGTACATATAATGTGTTTTTCTACTTCTGTTAATTGGAATCCAGCTAGTCAACCATTGTTTTCTCCTGCAATATTGTACTGGACAGATGCTCTTAGGGACTTACATTGCTCTATATGTCCAATGAATAGGGCAAGCTCAAAATTGCAGACTTTGGATGGTCTGTTCATACCTTCAATCGAAGACGGACAATGTGCGGATCGCTAGATTACCTGCCACCGGAAATAGGTAATTTGCTAACCATTTACTTCCATTTTCAATCAATTAGTGGTTTATTAAAAAACTGCTGCGGCTGTCACAACTTTCCTCATTTTCTACTGGCCTAGCTGCTTTCTTTTCTAGTGATACCTGTTGTGGTTTGTCCAGTGGAGAAGACTGAACATGATTACCATATGGACATTTGGAGCTTGGGTATACTGTGTTACGAGTTCCTTTATGTGGTTCCACCTTTTGAAGCCAAAGAACACTCAGAGACATATAGAAGGTAGCTCACAACCTTGAAATTCAGAGTGCAATGATTTTGTCATTGAAGTGTTGGTTAGATGTTCTCCCCATGTTTTGTGTTTGCAATGCAGATTATTTCTTTACTTTGCTAATTGATGTCAATTTTATGCTACCGTGACAAATGTTTCTGATCCCAAAGCAAAATATTGAAGTTATGTATAGTGATCCTTTACAAAAGAAAAAGAAAACAATAAAATCAATATGTTATGGCACGGCGTCGGGCGCCTCGACCCACGACATGAGAAGGAGGACTTATAGATCTTAGGGAAAATTAGTTTCATAGCATTGAAAGATCACCACCTCCGGGATATACCATCAAAAGATCACAACTCTGAAAATTACCATTGAAAGTTAAATGTTACTCTGTTACATTTGGACTTGACGCTGTTAATTGGAATGAAAATGCCATTGCCTTTCCCCTCTCCACCCTGTTCTTTCGCAACATAGTGTTGAGCGTAGCTGGAGCTGGGCCACTGGCGACGAGGTCAAGAAGGTATCGGAGGTGCAGTGCTGACTTACTCTTCTGGCACTCAGGGGGTTGTCCCCTGGGTAGATAGGACTGTTCAACGGTCCTGTAGGGAGTTGGGTTATCAAGAGTTGAGAGACGGCAATCTAGAAACAAGTTGGGGTATTGAGCACTGTTGAATGGTCAACCCTCTCTATTGCGTTTATACTGTCTGTTGTCTTAATTCAGCAATGTTGTCTTAATTTAGCGATGTTGCCTGTTGTGATACTTCGACGCCCCACTCTGATCCTGCTCACATCACCACACTTCTGCAGTAATGCACACCTTGGATTGATGAGTTTCAATCTATGCCTCGGCAATGGCCAATGGCAGTGACTTCAACTCAATTTTGGTGGCCAAAGAGGACGATGAGGTCAACGAGATCATGTGGACCACGCCTTAGGGGATGCACGGGTAGAGGGAGTGAGGGCGGCATGAGGGAAACGATGTAGCAGACGAGATGAGATAGATTGGGCTAGTCTAATTAAGCTCAAGGGCAAAATCATCAATTTGCCATATTTTCTGAGTAAAAAAAATAGAAAAACAATTTTTCGATTAGGGATGAAAACGGTTGGTTCCCGCCCATACTTGACGTCGATAACGGTTGGAAGCCAATAATTCAAGTAGGGAACCAACTAAAATAGATTAGCATATGCCATTCATAATAAGTCTTGTAAAGAGTTGTCACTGAACCATGAGAAACCCATACAACATTAAGAGTTGTTAAGAAATTGTATTATCTTCCATTGAAGCCTTGTTAAGGACTCACTCAAGTTTGAATCCGTTGTCCTAGACGAAATGGATTGAGTGGCATGAAAATAGAACCATAAAAAATTTAGGAAATAATCCATCTGTGGCTTGAGTCCAGGTAAAATTGGCCTAGAGGGGGGGTGAATAGGCAAACCTAAATAATTCCTGCATATTAAGCCTTAGACAAACTTGTAAGTACTCACCAGACGCTTTGGCACTTGTTCAGACACTCCGGCGAGAACAGAAAGGGTTTGGTCGGACACTCGGCTACAAGCCGAGCACTCCGTACATGTCGGAGTTTTCGGCAAATCCTAAGATCTTCGAATGCAGAAATTTAAGCAAGTTCTAGCAATTCTACTTTGAATCAAATGAAAACACAAAAGCTCTAGAGCAGACAAGACCAAATAATCTAAGCTAGAACAAGCTACACAAATAGATGGATGCCAAAATGTAAATTATGAAAGTAAATGACTTCAAGCCTATAGAAATTGAAGAAGCACACGAAGACACAAGAATTTATCCCGTAGTTCAGAACCACAAAGGATCCTACGCCTCCGTTGAGAGAGTCATGAAGAAATGGGTTTCTTTCAACCCTTTTCTCCCTCGAACGACCACATAGATAGAGTTTGAGTGCTTCACTAGCAAATCCCTTTTGAGAGGATGATACAAACTTCCCAGAGCATCATCACACGAGTTGGGAGCTTACAAGCATGCCTAGTCATCTAAGAGCTCAAATCTCCAAGAATAATAAATGAGAAATCAAGCTTCCACCTCCACAAATGCTCTTTGATATCAAAAAGATGCTCTCAGGCCTTTGTATCTTGTCCCTCTCACTTCCCTTGCTCAAATCTATGCAAGAATGACTTAGGAAGGGTGTGAGAAACTGAGAGTGTGAGTTCAAAGATTGTCTGTTCGAAAATAAGGCTAAGAGTTGTTGTAACCGTTGGGAAGGGGGTGTTTCATACTCCCTTCCCTCTGAAAGAATTGTTGAGTTCTCTTTCTATTGCGAGAGTTCTCACAATTCCTATTGGGACAAACCAATCAAAGTCATCCGCCAGTCATGTTCCTCAAACTCGTCCATCTACATCTCATGTGCTACATTCCTCTTCTACTCTGGGGGCTCGCTTTGGGAAGGCCAAGGCCTCAAAGCAAAAGAGCTCACTTGTGGCTAGAGCTCTTTGGGCTCTTTTCAACATTTGTTCATCTCAAGCCAAGCAAGCTGAAACTCGCGTTGAGTGTTCAGAAGAGCGCCTTTCCTACTTGGAGGACAAAGTTCAAAGGCTTGTTTCCCAAGCAAATCTCCAGTTCACTCCTCCTCGTGAGTACCCTCCTCTTTCTTCCTATGAGCCGGAGCCATACCCTTGGGCTCAGGAGATCGCCGGTGAAAATGAAGATTTTAGTGGAAAAGGTGATCAAGAGTACGAGGAAGGGAATGACAACGATGAATGTGATGAGAGCGATGATGGCGACGGTGGTGTTGCAGATCTTGAAGACTTCGACTTTGAGTGAGCTGCATTATGCCTTTTTTTTTCTTCTTTTAGGCGATGTGATGCCAAAGGGGGAGAAATAGTGTCGCTTCACCTTGTATCTTTCTTTATCCTTTCCGTGTGTGAGACTTATATTGATACTCTTTGTATGATTGTAAACTTAAGACCTTGTACTTATTTTATCTTGTATAATGTAATGGTGCTTGTTTTCTTCTAGTATTGCGTTTGTGTGATTTTATCATGTTATAAGCATCATGTATATTATGTTGTCACATACACTATTTGCACCTCACGGATCATTGATATAGGGGGAACCCTCACAAAATTCTCTTTGCAATATGTGCATCTTGGTATTTTAGGCCATATCTTGAGATTTTTCTCTATGTGCACTCATTTAGGGGGAGCTCACTATATCAAAATATCTAAACTTTGATTTTATGAAGCTTTAATTTTGGTATCACCAATCACCAAAAAAGGGGGGAGATTGTTAGTGCATCTAGGCTCTTTGTGGGTTTTGGTGATAAATAGCAATGTAATTAAAAAGCTAATGAGTTCAATTGAGTTGTATGAAGAATTGTCGGTACTCAAAAAGGAAGAAAAGAAGTGACGTGCTTAAAGCAGAGTTTAATGAAGATTCTTGTGATTTTTATTTGATCTTTGAGTGTACGCATGTCGTACTATTAAGAGGGATGAGAAATGAAGTTGAAAACTAAAGCATGCTCAAGTATTCCAACTTTCACAAAATTCCAGTGCACTCCTTGTTGGAGACTCCGGCCCCAGATATTCAACTCCAGCACACCCTTTGCCGGAGCGTCTAGCCATGTGCCCGAGATTCCGGGTCCTTTTTAATTGAGTCTAGTGCACCCCTCACCGAGCGGTCCTCTATCCCATAGAGAGGTGTAGACTGTTAACTCTAGCCCTAACAAGTACAGTGTGAAATGCAAAAATGATGAATGCTACTTTTATATTCATGCATATAAGCCCAAGCATGAGCCACGTTAGTTGGCCTCTTAAGTTTGTGAACATAGTTGCACACTGCAAAATATCGATCGTAAGCATCGCAACCTGATTGTTTCATTTATTGCAAATGAATTGTTCATGGAGATTATTAAGAAGCGGGATATGGAATGTTCGTACATCCACCGTCCAATTTTAAGTATGATATAAGCTATCAAAAAGCTTAGAGAGCGAAGCAAAAGGCTTTAAAAAATGTTGGGGCACGTATGAAGCTTCGTATTACAATCTTTCACTCGTGCTTTATATTTTGAAGGAAAGGAACCCGGGCACGTACACCGCATTTAAGGAGACTGAGTTAGAAGATGATGAACCTAGAATTTTTCAACGTGTTTTCCTTTCTTAGAGTCAGTATATTCAATCATTCCACCATTGTAGGCCTGTAGTTTGTGTGGATGGCACTTTCTTGACTGGGAAATACAAAGGTCAAATATTAACTGCAATTGAAATAGATGCCAACAATCAGATACTATCTTTGGCATTTGCTTTTGTGGAGTCGGAGAGCAGGTTGAGTTGGCTTTGGTTTTTTAGATGGCAAATTATACGGTAGACCCAAATGAACGTGAGCTATCCATTTACACGGATCTCAAGAAGAAAATGGTTCTTCTAAAATAATTAATAATTGTTATAATATTTAAATTGGAAGGGAATCAACAAGTTATAGAAAGTTGCATGTGTTTTATATTAGGTAAGTGACTATTTTGAAAATAAACGCCATCATCAGGAAGGAAATTGCTCCATCAAAGGAAATTTCGCCCGAGACATCGCATGGACTATTTTTTTTTTCTTCTAAAATTCGACAGTTCAGATTAATTCGGGGTTTCACCTCTTAGAAGGTAAAAGAAGGGGAGATGGTCTACCTTAGTAGAGCTCTATTAGATACCTTAAAGCACGGGTCATTCATGATCGACCTGATGTGTGCATCTTTCATGATCAGCACACTGGGATATTATTTGCTATTAAAATATTGCAAGAGGATCCAAATCAACCATATACGTGGCCTAATTTGCAGAGCAAGTGGTGTACGCGATATATGGGAGCTAATTTTTATAAGCATTTTAAGAAGGCATTGATGAATATGTGTAAAAGGTTATGTAGTCAGAACCAAAGTCGTAAGTTTGAGACCCTTTGGATGGAACTAGATAAGAACACAATGACTCATGTCCAAGAATGACAAAAGAAACCACCAACACCTGGTGAGACTTTACCAGAGGCGTTACCAGCCCTTGGTGAACGATTGGACCCTCTAAATGTTCGAAGGAGGTTATCGAGACACATCAATTGTTTCTCACACTGGATTGAATCTAAGCCAAAGGAGAGAGAACTGGCTCTTACTCTATGACAGTGGTGGTGTTAGGTATGGCATCATGACTACAAACATAGCTGAGGTATACAATTGGGTTATTAGAGGGTTGTGTGGATTACCTCTAATTGGAATTGTCGAAGGCATGTTGCATAGGCTCATTCGATACTACCAGAAGAGGCACGCAGCTGCTGTAATCCATAGCTCAACAACCATGGATACCACATTGTTTTCGTATTATGAAGCATTTGACAGAAAAGAATGAGAAGTCTGTTCAACACATGGTGTGTAACATGGGTGTAATAGAGCATCGATTTGAGATAACTCAGAGTAAAATTTATCCAATCCCTTATTCGCCCAAATTTTTTTTTTCAATTCCCTTATTCGCCCTCATTTTTAATTTTTCTTCCCTAATTTTCCCTAACTACTATATAAAAGCATATTTTTTATCCATCTAGGTTGAAAATAATCAAAATGCCCTGACACTAAGGCAAGTAAAATTTGATATTTTTAAACATGTATGTTTTTATAACAAAAAAAAACGATTTCAAAAATATGCGGACATATTTTTTCATATTTTTGAAGTTATTTTTTTGTCATGTTTGATGTAGTTACATACATGTTTAAGAATATCAAATTTTATTTCCAATAGTTTCAAAATATTTGGTCTTTTCAACGTAGATTGGTAAAAAATATGTTATTATACAGTAGTTAGGGTGAATTAGGGAAAAAAATTAAGAACGAGGGTGAATAAGGGAATTGAAAAAAATTTTAGTCGAATAAACGATTGGATAAATTTTTTAGGGTGAATAAGTGATTTACTCTTATATGTTTCACCATTTTATTCGAAGGAAAATGTGGTGAATACCTAGACTGGGGAGTTCCATGGATTTGCCGCACCTTTTAACTTCACAGATTACGACAGAGATATGGTGATTTGTTTGCCCCATCAGAGTTTGCTTAGGCATCGTCATGGGTAAGGTGGTTGGATGTTCACTGGACAATACTACCACCCTCTAGGACCTCCACATCCTGACAAAGCAAGATGCTCAATTTGGCAGGTTCTTTTACATCCACTAGGTGTGTATTATTCTTTACTATTACTACTATGTTATTATGTCGTTGTTTTAAATAGTTATTGAAGTTCATTTGATGTGATGCAGGGATACCACGTTTCAAGAGTGTAGGACAGTTTATGGGTTTATCACCACCCACTAGCTAGTCCATATTTGCAGATATGAGCACCCCTATAGATGAGGTGTCACAGTTATACAGGGCACCTTTGCCCACTCAAAATACTCAGCCTGACATCGGTATTACTCAGGGTATGTAGTTACTGACACAACATCGTGGTCCTCTAGACTGGTATACTCCATCAACGTACGACCACTCTTGATATGGAGATGCAGATGTCCCGGCATCAGCGTGCAAGAGGAAGCAACGTAGAGGCAGGGGTCATGGTCCTGGTTGATGACTGTAGTACAATATGTACTTCTATATTGATGTGCTCTCATATTGTAGTATGATAACTTCTGCATCCATTATTGTGCTCTTTCAATATTTGTAGGATACTATCGCCGCAATAGATTCTATGTGACACATCATAGTTAGGTTAGCATCCTACGAAACGTGATGGTGGCTTGACTATGGCTGCTGCATCACCTTCACATTTAGACAAAGCACATGACAACAATAATGTCTCTGTTGTGGGCATCCAATGTTGCATGTATGTTGATTATGCATGCACTTGATCCATCGACTCATACTTTTTTTTCCTGTAAAACTGAACTCGAGTATTGACACAGACGCATGACAATTGCTTCCTCCGAAAAATCATAGGCAGCGAATGCCGGCATGGGAAGAACGCCAACTTTGTGATTGTGGAGAGCGAGCCAAGATTTCTACTTATCAGAGTTGTAGGTACTTCCATTGTCCTAATTTGGACCCTGATTTACAGGTAACCTTGATATGTCATTCAAATAGTCAATGTTATCGTCATGGTACGCATTACATTTTTATTCAATCTTGAACTATTTCTGGTATATTCATACTAAGTGTCGATGCCTCAATTTCCGCCTCTCGAACAGACATGGGCCAAAACCAAGATTTAGCAAAGACGTTCGCCCACTCAAGACCCGGCCATCTGTTGGTCCTTCAAAGGATCAATTAGAGCAGCTACCAACCCAGTCCAAGGTGATTCTTAACCTTGTCAATAGCAAGTTCTCTGGGCTAGGGCTGGAATGCTACAACTCCAGTAGTGACAGCGGCAACAACTGCACCGACGATGATTTCGGCTCCGATTAGGATTATCCCTCAAGAATGGGGAATCCAGAGTGGAATCACAACATTGAGATGCGACAGATCAATGTGGTTGGGAGAAATGATCTAGTACCTTCTGCTGGGTCATCGAGTAATCTTTTCACCATTGGTTCTAGTGCACATAGGACCAACTTGCTGGGTCTCCGGTAAAAAATCTACACACTGATTTTGAAGCTACTCGTCTTCAAACAATCCTAGAGTGCATGCAGCATTTGGCAGCTGATGGTTCGCCCTTGGCACCATTGGTCCAGCAAGGACGGGTTGCATAAGCCATGCTACGTCGTCAGGTCAAAATCAGCCTAAGACTTCACGCTGTGGCAATTCTCATGGAGATATATCCTCTCGAAGAGCACCCTCTGCTTCGACCATATCTCCCAGGCAGAGACTATCTCTCTGTCAGAGATTTACGGTATAGCCTCGATAGGCAACAAAGTCAAAAGGGGTCAATCTGGTGAACACCCGCGTAGACATAATGCGCGCAATGACATTGTTGTCAACAGGCGTCATAGAGAGGCAGCTGAAATTGCTCCTCATCGGGCTCGATCGAGCCGGAGCTCATTTAAGACTCTTGCTCCAAGTCTTCATCAAGTTCGGTGACCAGAGAAATCCAAGCCAGGCCCGATCGAGAAGTATGACGGATCATCAAATCCTGAAGAATTTCTTCAGGTTTACTCCACGGTTATAGAAGCCGCTGGGGGACATGATAGAGTAAAGGTTAATTACTTGCCTACTGCTCTGTCAGGACTAGCCCGATCGTGGCTGGTGAATCTTCCCGAGTCCACGTTCCGAACTTGGGATTAGCTCTACGTGACCTTCATCGGGAATTTCCAGGGGACCTTTAAAAGGCTCTCGACAGCGGAAACCCTTCAGACCATCAAACAAAAGCCCGATGAGAGTCTTCGGGATTATGTGAAGAGGCTCAGTCAGACGAGGAATTTTATTCCTCGTATTGAGGATCTAGAGGTCATTATATAGTCTTCAGAGAAGGAGTATCTAATGTGTACACCGCAGAACAGTTAGCCATCGAGGAACCACAAAAGTCACCTCTTGTCAATCGTCGAAACTTGCACCAAGGCATTAGAAGCTCGAGCTCGGATTATGGGAGAAGCCAAGGCTAAGAGCTCTCACAAAAAATCTGATGATCGGGAGCTCAATGTCGCTAAAAAAGAAGGTAGTGAACGTCATCAAAAGAAGAAGCGACCCTTCGACAGACCCGAAGATGCACAGAAGTGGTGCCTGGTTCATCGGTTCAGGTTTCATAACTTCACAGATTGCACTTATTACATTGATCAAAAGAAAAAAGATGTTCCAGAACCTCCGGCAGCACCTCGACCCGAGGCTCTAGCCAGAGGCCGTTAGAGGGTCTAGGAGAAAGATGAAGAAGAATTCTTCGAAGTTAACAAGATCTTCGGTGAAAGTACTACGGTTCCTTCTAAAACCCAGTACAAAAAGTACGAGCGGGAGGTGCTCAATGCCGTTCTCGTTAGCAAGAAGATGCGGTGGCATGAAGTTTCGATCACGTTCGGCCCTGAAGATCACCCGAAGACAGAGCTGTCAACCAGGAGCTTACCGTTCGTCGTCAAGATACCAATCCACCATAGCAATGTTGCTAAGACTCCTATCGATACAGGTGCGACCTTGAACCTCCACATAAAGCGTACTTATCAGAAAATGGGTTTGCCATTAGTAGCATTGCAGCTTCTGGATGAAAGATTCTACAGAGTCATTTCAGAGGTCTCATCAAAGCCCTTGGAAAAGATTGATCTGACCGTTGCTTGTGGTCACAGAGACAACAAGCGCCGAGAAGTCCTCACCTTCGAGGTGGCAGATTTTGATTCGGCGTACAACTGTATCCTCGGGAGGGCATTTCTCCTGAAGTTCATGGCTGTTGTTCATTCAGCTTACGTCACGATCGTCTCTGATCTTAAAGAGGCGGTCAAGTGCGACATCAATTCCTTAACCCGTGCAGGTCACTTCAAGCAAAGAGTCTTGGAAGCCAGTTCTTTCAAGCAAGTCCGAACAGATGGTGGTGCAGTACTTGTTGTACCAAAACCCACTATCAAAGTTCCAGAAGTGCCGGTTCCTGAAGTCTCGGCTCCTAAAGAAGAAATTGTTCTGCCACCAGCACCGAACAAGAATATTGTGCTGGACCCTAATGAGCCAGCGAAGCAAGTTGTCATTAGGGGTTCCATATCTCCGAAATAAAAACTCGCGCTCATCACTTTCCTTCGGGCAAACGCCGATGTCTTTGCATGGACACCTTTAGACATGCCCGGGATCCCCAGGAAGGTGATTGAGCACAAGTTGGAGATTGACCTGGTTATCAAGCCGATCAAGCAAAAAAAACGGAGGTATACTCCAGACAGGCGTGACGCCATTCGCGAGGAAATCATTAAGCTATTACAAGCCAGATTCATTAGAACGGTAGATTATCCTACATGGTTAGCAAATCCTGTATTAGTGAAAAAACTCGATGGTCCGTGGCGGATGTGTATTGACTATACGTCTTTGAATAAAGCATGTCATAAAGATGAGTATCCTCTGCCTCGAATTGATCAGATTGTGGACTCAACGTCCACCAGCAAATTATTGAGTTTTTTTATGCTTACTCCGGCTATCATCAAATCAACATGCAAGTTGAAGATGAAGAAAAAATTGTATTCATCACTCCTTTCAGAGTTTATTGTTATGTGAAAATGCTGTTCGGTCTCAAAAATGTCGGGGCTACGTATCAAAAATGTGTCCATATCATTTTTGAACACCAAATCGGAAGGAATGTTGAAGCATATATCGGTGACATCATGTGAAGTCCAAACAGCGGGGGGGGGGGGTCTGCTTACAGACCTCATTGAGACTTTCAATAATCTTTGAAAGTTTCGAATGAAGTTAAACCCGAAGAAGTGTGTCTTCGGGGTTTCTTCTGGCAAGCTGCTGGGATACATAGTCTCTGAAAGAGGGATCGATACAAACCCGAAGAAGGTGGAAGCTATTGAACAGCTGCAACGACCCTGAACTCGGAAGGAAATCCAGAAGCTAGCTAGCATGATGGCTGCCCTTAGTAGATCATATCCCGATCGGGAGAAAGAGGTATGCCATTTTATAAGCTTTTACGCAAACAAGATAGATTTCAATGTGATAGTCAAGCGGAAGCGGCTTTTTTAGAGCTAAAGCAATATGTCAAGAATATGCCTACCCTGGTTCCACCAAAGGCCAAGAAGAGTTGTTGCTTTATGTGGCAGCATTGAATTCGGTGGTTAGCACTGTTCTGACAGTAGATCGAGTCAATGATCAAGGAAGTTCAGTTCAGTCACCAGTGTATTTTGTTAGTGAAATCTTGAAGGACGCTCAAACTAGGTACCCACAGGCTCAGAAGTTGTTATATGCTGTGCTGATGACATCTCGGAAGCTGATGCATTATTTCTTAGCGCATCCGATCAAGGTAGTATCTGATCGCCCACTCTCTCGTAATTTATATAGTAGAGATGCTACTGGACGCATATCTCATTGGGCAATAGAGTTGGAACAATTTCATATAGAGTTTATACCTCAGAGAGCCATCAAGAATCAAGCTTTAGCGGATTTTATTGTTGAATAGACCCCATCTGGTCCTCAAGATGAAGAGGCGTTGCCCAATCATTGAGTAATGTATTTTGATGGTTTCTTTACCCTAAAAAGGGCTAGGGCTGGTGTTGTGTTGAAACCTCCCGAAGGGGAGCCTTTGAAGTATGCCATTCAGTTGAAATTTAAAGCCACCAATAATATTGCAGAATATGAAGGCTTGATTAATGGCCTGCGCATTGCTAAGTCCATGGGCATTAAGAGATTGTTGATTCGAGGCAATTCTCAATTGGTGGCCCGACAAGTCCATAAAGAGTATGAATGTAAGGATGAGAAGATGGCTGCGTATTAAGAAGTTGTTCGGACAAGGAAAGTTCTTTCGACGGATTTGAAATCCAATACATTACTCTATTGGATAACCAAGATGCAGATCATCTCACCTGATTGGCCTCTTCTGGATCAGTAGTGTCCGATGATGTTATTATTGAAGAAATTTTATAGACATCTGTGTTGCTTAAGGTGCCCACTGGGGCTCATAAAATATTTTTGCTTGATCTTGAAGAGCCCGAAGATTGGAGATACCCGATCAGAATATTCATTGAAGGTGATCCAATTACAGATGATGATCCGGCAACTGAGCGCATTGCTCGAATTGCCAAAAATTACACCATTATTGATGGGGTATTATAAAAAAGAAGAAGAAATAGATATGCTGATGAGGTGTATCTCTCAAGATGAAGGTATGCAACTGCTCAATGATATACATGGAGGAGTTTGTGGATCTGATAATTCTGTCAGAACTTTAGTTAAAAAAGCATTCCGCCATGGGTTTTACTGGCCGACAGCAAATCAAGATGCCACTGATATAGTATGCAACTGCGGTCATTGGAAATTTTTTCAGTATCAAACAACTAAACATGCTAGTTCCCTGCATACCATCCATCTGTCCTGGCCATTTGCTATCTGGGAAATTGATATCATCGGTACTTTACCCAAGGGACAGAAAGGGATATAAGCACATTATTATGGTTATTGATACCTTTACCAAGTGGATAAAAGCTAAGCCACTGGTAAACATTACTCAAGAAGCTGCTGCCAAGTTTTTGAAAGGAATTGTTGTGCGCTTTAGAGTTCCAAAGCGGATAATCACAGATAATAGGATCCTATTCAAAGGAAATAAGTTTCAGCGGAGCTGTGCTGACTTTGAGATACAGCACTCATTCTCCTCGGTAGCTCACCTGCAAACCAATGGCCAAGTTAAAAGAGCCAACGATTTGATCATTCAAGGGATGAAGAAGCAAATGCAAGAAAAGCTATAAGCTAGAGGAAGAAATTGGGTCCAAGAACTGTCTACAGTATTGTGGTCCTTGCGCACAAACCCGAGTCGAGCAACTAGAGATGTACCATTTAATCTGGTGTACGGGGCTGATGCAGTATTGCCCCCGAAAGTGCATTTGGGTTCTCATCGAGTGTTGCATTTTACAAAAGAATGTCAAGCCAAAGCAAGAGATCTGGATCTTACATTATTAGAAGAGTCCAGAAGACAGGCAGTGATAAAAGTAGAGAAATATCAAGCCCTACTGCGCAAGCACTATAACAAAAAAATTGTTCATCGTATTTTGGAGGTCGAGGATTTAGACCTCAATAAAGATATCAACACCACAGATAAGCACAAATTTTCTTCTCTTTAGGAAGGGCCTTATATCATAGTCGATCAAGTATCTCATGCGGCTTATGTACTGGCTCATATCAATGGTAGTTTGTTACCGAACACATGGAATGCGGACCAGTTACAAAAGTTCTACGTATAATATGTATTTCGTGAAATTTTGAATACTCAACAAAATGTTTTTATCATATAAGGAAGCTTTAGCCATCCTGTATGGTTCAATAAAGTGCTCCTTTCTATTTTTTTTCATTCGGGCTCTCTATCTTGACCGCCAGACGGTAACACATGATATGACTCAGATACGCACTTGCGGCCCTTGTTATCAATGATCTTTTCAGATCACTATTCGAGCACTCTATCTTGACCGCCGAACGGTTACACAAGATACGACTTTGATAGTCACTTGCGGCCATCTCTAAGAATGATTTTCTCGAAACAACTATCTTATATAGCTACGAGCTTAATCACACCAACCCACAATGGGCATAACCTATGTACCTCTTGATATGACAATTTTAGACACGGATGTCTTTTTACAAGGCTGAAGTCTTAAAATACCTATCGAGTACGTATGATTTACTATAAGTTTCTTTCTACACGCATATATACATTGCGTACAGAAAGCAAGGGGCTACATATATCATACTAAAAAATGATTCATAAATGATTGTGTAATTTACAATCGATATATACTATATACATCACATTAGTTTTCATCTGAAGAGTGGTCAGTACTGCTAAGATCAACTACAAACAACTTAGCAGCATCAACCACATCTTCTACAAGCTTGTGGCATTGTTCAGATGAGGAACATTGAAATCCAGAACAAATCAAAAAACATCCAGATCAGGATAATGAATTTTATTGTAGGCAAGCATATATGATGCTCCAGTGACTATATCTTCAGAAGATGATGACTTCTGCAATTTATTATTTTCAGCTTCAGCAGCTTCCAACTTGGTTTTGACAGTCTCTAGTTCACTGGTCACCTCTATTGTATATATATTATGTTCTGAATTTGTTTGTCCTTTTCATCAGCTTTCTTTGCCAATTCTGCATATATAAGTCAGATAAGATATAGTTCAAAGAACAAAACAGGTTATGTTGCTCAAACATAGGCACATACTCTTTACCACTTCTTTCAAGCTAGAAAACTTCTCTTGCAATTTAGCATAATCTGATGTCTGGAGTCTTGCTTTTTCTTCAGCAGCATCAATTGAAGATCCAGCAGCAGTGCAGGAGTCGACAACTTGTGTCCGCAAGGCATCAACTTGTTTCTGCAGGATATCTGATAAATTCATAACAGCTTCCCGAACACATGAGAAAACTTTCTGATGATCATCTGGAGTTTTTTTTGTTTCATCTGTCCTCGAGGAAGCAATGACAGAAACAATCCTAGAAACTCTGAATAAGCAAACAATTTGTTAGTTCAAAGTCAATAAGGAGGAAGTTTGGTTCAGATCATACCTCGTGAGAATAGTTTTCTTCACTTTCAATCATTTGATGGTTCTCTTTGGGCCCTGTTGATGCTCTTCTTCCTGATCAAAAAAGTGAAGTCCTTTATAAATAGAAGTGAAAACTTGTTTGAGTGAAACCAAATGCCTTTGAAGATAAGAATTTATTGCCTCTGATTCACGAGAATGTTTGATGGTACCAGACTACACTGGATGAGGAGAGGATTGAGCCATGGTACGTGCAGGGGCTGAACCACAAGATCTTAGAGTTATTGCTTGAGGAGTATTAGAGTCAGCTGGAGCAACTCTTTTGGGAGCAGCAGAAAAGTGGCTTATAGAGGCACTTGCAGCCTGCATCTCTAAGGCCCTCACTGCTATATCCTATTTGCAAGTTAAAGCTTATAGCTCTGAGACCCCTGTCACAGGTTCAGTACCTAGCAATTTTTCATATGATGAAAGTTTACTGCCTCCCTAGATAGTTCAGGCAAAGTCTCAGTCTGACCTTGATCAAAAATGTTATCCCCAGCGGTCTCTTTATTGCCCTCGTCATCATTATCATCCTCGAGGACAACATCAACATCAACTGATTCAATGGCAAACCTCCCTTGTGATCAAAGATCAATGGTCAGAACAAGTAAAGAACAGACAATATAATACAGTTAAGAATAATTAATACCTCTGAAGGAGTATTTGCAGTAGAAAAGGGTGGAGGAAGGCCCTCTAGCCTGGTGACTTTGTGATCACTCAAGATCTCTTTAAGACGGGCCACCACTTCATCTTCTAAAATCTCTGCAATGGTTCAATACACCAGAGTGTCAAGTAATTGAAAGTATATACCAACTATTCAAGTTACTGAAGATTACCTTTGAGAGAAGATCTTGCTGTATCTCGAAGACCAGTATAACCAAAGGCTAATGGATGCCTTATCACAAGTGGATTCAACCGTCTTCGCACAAATTCATCAACAAAAAATTTTCCATTCAGACCCATGTGTTTGAGCTCCAGAATTTCTGCAAAGAGTGCCTTGATTCTGTTGGATTGATTTGGAGGAATATTTGCACTTGGAGCAATATATGACATTATGTACTTCCTCTTTACTTTTGATTTGTTCAGAATCTCCATGAGGAACCACTTATGATCACTTCCCTTCTAGCTCTTCCTAAGACATGGTTCAATATATTGTTTCACATTCCTTAGGGTGAAGCCAACCAAAAAGACCATCGTTTGTTTGCCATAGTAAGAGGCTGTGTACAAAATTTTCTAAAGGGCAAGGTCTGGTTTGATTCTCAGCCAACATTCATATAGCATTATAAATATGCTTAAAGAAGCCATGGTACTAGGTTTAAGGTGTACCAACTTTATCTTATAAGCTTGGCAGACAGATATGAGAAATTTTAAAGCAGGAACACAAAATCCACAGAGAATGTGTGACTCAAAAACCACCAATTGTCCATCAGAAGGCCCAGCATAATCTTTAACCTCTGGAATCTCAGATATTACGAATTCAAAGATAATACCTCGGTCATACAGGCTCTTCAGTCTTTTCTAAGTCATGGTGGTGGTCTTCCAGCACTTCGTCTTGTCCTCTTCATTTCCAGAGGCTATGGCACTGCGAGCCGAAGGAGGAGACATGAAAGAACTATCAGATTTTGAATGCCTGGGCGAGGACATAACCTAGAAGATGATTTGAGGGCGACGAAGAGTGTCGCACAAGTGGCGATGCCTAGATTGCAAAGAAGGAATGGGGAACGGCACTGAGATAGTGAAAAAACTTTCTCTCGGTGTCGGGCCTAATAAAGACATAGCAGTGGCACTTATTGAAATTCGAATCGACAAAGCTTCTCTAGGAAGGAACCCCAAATACCCGAACAGCTATCGGTCCAAGGAGAAGCGATAAAATACCCGATGTGCTTAACGCACGCAATGGGCTCAATGTCTGAACAGCTATCGGTCCGAGGAGAAGCGTCAAAATGCCTGATGTGCTTAGTGCATGCAAGGGGCTCAATGCCTAAACAGTTATTAGTCTGAGGGAAAGCGGCAAATGCCCGATGTGTTTAACGCACATAAGACGCTCAATGCTCGAACACCCGAAGTGCTCAACGCACTGCAAAAAGGACCCACGGCATCCACTTTTTCATGCCTAATGAGTTCAATGCTCGCAAGGGGCTCGGGTACAACGTGCCGCAAAAACCCGATGTGATCAAACGCGCTAAATGGGTTCGATCGTTTGTGCCTAAGGTGCTTAACGCGCTTGAAGAATTCAAATATCAATACTTGAACGTCCGAAGAGACTAATTCTGAGCATGAACGGTTCGACTAACCATAGTTGCAGTAATGCGCTAAGAAAAGTAAGCCTGAACAAGTACATATTCCTAATTTTTAAAAAATATTTCATAAGATATATCCAAATCCTTCAGCATTACACATTCTTGAAATGAAGGAAACTTCATAGAAGATGATACAAGACTTTTTCACTACCACAATTATATTATTGGTCCAAAAACTTCAGTTAAGGAGAAAAAACTCCTAAACCTAAACAGAGCTATTATTCCCTTCATTCTTGGATGGATACTTCTTCTCAGCAACAAGAGGGCGGAGATGATTCGAAGGGATCAAGGTTCTCTTGGCCAGCTGCTTCTTCTTCTTCTCCTCCTTTCCCTGAGGAACACATCAAGGAATGATGTCCTGAGTGAAGAAGAATCAGAGGAGGAGCTTCAGCGTCCTCGTTCTCTCCATTGTCATCCTCTCCTTCAGAGTCACTCAAGACTACCACCTCATCAGGGCCTGGCACCCTCCGGTTGCTTTTCTTCAATTCGATATGAAGACGACGAGAAATTCAGCATCTTCAGAAGTGTCGGGATCAGCCTCTAGATCCACAACATTCGAGTCGTTTTCCTCCATTAATTCAAAAAACCCACCAGGAGGGACCCTATAGATCTCCTCAATGGTGGGTAACCTGGGAGAAGAAATACGATCCGCAGGATCTCTTAACACAGCAGGGGCTACAGGCTCTTGCACCCCTGTGGAAAAAGAATCCTCTCCAACACTCGTCGACAAAAATCGAATCCTCTTGGCGAAGTGCTTCTTGCTCATGGTTACGCCTGGGCGGTTATTACGCAAGGATCTGAAAGGAGTGGAGAAAGGAAGTGTTTTGAAGAAGAACTTTATCCCGTCCTCCCTATTTATAAGCGGAGAACGGTCCTTCGAGATCCCAAAGGACGCCTAGTCTTTGCTCTCTGACAGTGAAAAGCATTCGGACCGGTCAAAAGCAGGAATCGAGGCGGCAGAAGTAAAGACAAAAATTGAAGCCAACCGTCGAGTCTTGTCATTTGAACACCTTCTCAAGTTTGCAACAGCAATGATAGAAAGGAGGAACGGTTCAATCTTATCGATCAAGTTACCGAACACCGAAGACAGGCAGCCACTTGGAGACATGTTCAGGGGCTTATGTCGATGCCTCAATTTCTGCGTCAAAACCAAGATTTATTCAAGACGTTCGTGGGCCTTAGCCCAAATACGAACGGTCATCTGTGGAACGGCTACCCATAACCCCACGACGCACGACGTGGCATTTGAAGCATGATTGATTGCTAAAGAGTTAACGCTAATTAAAGGGTCGTTACGCTTAATAGTCGCGCTCGTTGTAATTAGAAATAGATGTTATCAGTGTTATGATGTGGTAATTGTCATTACCACGGGAGGCGCGTCTCTTCTATAAATATGTAACCTATCCGACAAGGCAAGAAATCTGTTTCCAGAGCAAGAGAATACACACACTCACTGGACGTAGTGTTGTTTTCCTCCGGGAGGCCTGAACCAGTCTAAACCACTTGTGTCAGTCCTCTTCGTGATTAGCTTCACAATACTCACACATTCGACCCTATTCACAATATCTACCGATCTCTTAAACTCGTATTTCGGTCGTCACTCGTATTTCGGTCGTCGACACTAAGCATGTGAGTTTGAAGAATGATTGGATAATACCCCAGCGTCGAACAATGAAGCACATATCATGGAGCTAGAAACTGATGCTCAGTACAAAATGCATAGGGAAGAGTATGAGAGGATGCAATGTGCACGCCGTGCTACTAAGCAGCAACTACTGAAAAGAGAAATAGGTGTCAAGATGCGAGAGGATGAACTTCTTAAACATCGTGTTGCTCGTCTGAGAAGACATTTTTCCCCTGGTATCAACAAAACCACTAACATCACTAGACATGAAACCTTTTTGAGTATTAATACTACATGCATTATACTGCCATGTATCCTCATCTTCGACTTTGTCACCAATAAAAACATTGATCTATATGTACCGCTATAAAAGTTATTGAAATAATGCCTGCTATGATGGCCTTTGCCTTGTCAACATCAACAGAAAAAAGGTACCAAACATGTACAAAAAACTAAAAACTACAAGCATGCATCCACAGTGCTGATTCGTTGATTCCTGCATGACATGATGTGATACGGCATCACGACTGCTACAATCTCGCAACCACACCCTGAATCAACTATAAAACCGAGCCACCTCCCCGCCATTCTACGCTCACTAAGTTTGAATAACCAAAATGGGGAGTTCTAGACCAGACTGGTATGAAGAAGATATTCTCGAGTTTCCAGTAAAAACATAGAGATTTTGAAATGAGAAATCCACTTTGTCCATATGATGCTAGTAAGTAAGAGTGGCCTAAGTGCAACCATGATCAAAAATATATTGTGAAAATGAAAGTGGGAGGTGAGGGAGCTGGCCGTCGCTTTTTTCGCTGCCCTCAGGGATCGTCATTTGTACAACAGATGCCTAATGTAGCAATTCCTTTCCGACAACCTGCCCTTCTTTTTTACTCTCCTTGCTTTATTGATGATTGCTTTCTTTCTGTTAATTAAAGGGATAATACCCAATTTCATCCCTAAACTATCGTCAAAAGCTCAATTTCGTCCTTCAACTTTCAAAAGGTCTAATTTAGTCTCTGAATTTTGATTCGATGCTCAATTTCATTCTTCGTCTGACGTGGTTGTACATGTGGCATTTCACATCAGCACATGGTACACCACATCAATTTAAATTTTAGATTTCGAAATTCAAATAGATTTTTCTATCATATTATAGCTCTGTTTTTTGATCCGTTTGAGCCATCGTATTTCTTAGAATTAATGCAACAACATAAGATCCTACATGTACATTGTAAATCAAATGTGAAAAAATTTATACATTGTAGGGTAATATATTTTGGTATTTTAAAATCTTAAAAACCTCAAAAATAAGAATTTTCAAATTTTCTATTTCTTTAACAAAAATGGCAATTCCTAAAATTTGGATTACGTTAATATTCAGTTTTGTTAAAAAAATGAAAAGGTCTATATAATTGTCAAAAATATATAATATGTTTAAATTATTGATTTTGAACATATTTAAGATATTTCAAAATTATTGATTTTTTAAAATATAAATATAAAAATATCTATGTAGGATTTTTGCATTAATTTTAAGAAATATGATAGTTTAAAATGGGATAAAAATAAAGCAATTGTTTGAGAAAAAATGATTTGAAATCATATTATAAAATTGAAGCTAACATAGCGTAATAAGTGCTAACATGGCGTGATAAGTGCTGACGTGGCATGCCACGTCAGATAAAGGATGAAATTGAGCTTTCAATCAAAATTCAGAGACTAAATTAGACCTTTCGAAAGTTGAAGGACAAAATTGAGCTTTTACAATAGTTTTGGGACTAAAATGGGTATTATCCCTTTTATTTAATGCTCCTCTCGACAAATTAGAAGAATTTGAAAGCACGCCACATTTTTAGGCTTTTAGCAACCTAATTTTGTCCGGCTCTGGGTGTCTAGTTCGGAATTTCACCAGTCTAATTCAACAGTTTATGAAACCTCTAAGCTATTAAGGTTGAATAACAATGGAGTTGTAACCTTTGTATACTTAAAAGACTGGTAACTCTAATGCAACTCTCTATCACTCTTGGATAGCTATATGTGGCGGGATTTGTATGCCCTGATGACAAGGAGAATAAAGAAAACTTCATTTTCCTCTCAATGTTGTTCGCTCCATTCATGTACTTTAATTAAGGGATAACAGTCAATATAGTCCTTTAATTATGATTGAAATTTTAATTTCATCTCTCAACTTTCAAAAGCTCCAATTTAGTCTCTGAAACTTTGGTCAGAGGTTCATCTTCATCCCTGCGATGACGTGGCTGCTTACGTGGCATGCCACGTCAGCAGTAGCCACGCTATATCAACCTAAATTTCACATTTTAAATTTTAAATTGATTTTTCCCTTAACCGTAACTTTGTTTACAGATTTATTTAAACTATCATGTTTATTAGAATTAATGCAACAAAATAAAATAATGTATGGATATTTTTTCAATGTTTGGATTCTGTTAATATTAGATTTGAAAAATAAAAAATGTATTCAAATTATGTAATGATATGTTAAAAATTTTGATTTTTTTATGTTTCTCTTAACAAAACGACATTTTCAATATTTGGATTGCATTAAGAGTCCATTTTATTAAAATACAAAGCAATATATAAAAATGTAAAAAAATATAAAATATGTTCAACTTGTTGAATTTGAACATATATATAATCATATGTAAAAAATATTAATATATATCAATGTATGATTTTTTATTGGAATAATTTTAAGAAACATGATAGTTCAAACCAATCTAAAAATAGAGTTATACTATGAGAGAAAAATCAATTTAAAATTTGGAATTTAAAATTTAAGTTGATATGTATTTCACGTGCTGACATGGTGTGACACGTGTTTCGCCACGTAAAATCAATGATGAAACTGAGCTAAAAACCAAAGTTCAAATACTAAATTGGACCTTTTAAAAGTTCAAAGATAAAATTGAGCTTTTAATCATAGTTCAGAGACTAAAACAAATATTATCCCCCAAAAAAATTAATACTTGAAAGACATTCACAACAAAACTTTGGATACTACAACGAAGCATTTTATTACGAAATGCTTACAGCAGATTCATTTATACAGTGGAGGTCTCTCTACAAGCCAAACCCAAAAATAAAATCAAGAGAGAAGGTTAAAAATAATTATCGATAGTTACATGCTTTATACTAAATACTCGTTCCTTTGCTTTGTCACACTGCTTGAGCTAACCCATTGCAGTGGACCTCGTCCTCCAGGAGCTGTGTGTTATGCCTGTGATGCTCGTCGTCATCGTGCTTCAAGTGCTCGACGTCCTCGTGGCTCAGGAAGCAGGGCTGGTTCGTAGAGCACAGCACCCGTGCCCACATCCGGTCCGTGATCACAACTTTGTTTTGCTTCTCGGTGATTCTCTGCAGAGGTTGTACATGTTACAGACAATGAGACAAGCTGCCAGCGGTCATTAAAACTGAACGTAATAGAACAGATAGCCCTGGATGGACTTACATAGAATGGGATGTAAGCATGTCTGCCATTCACTGGAGCGACTGTGAAGCCGGTGTACCCTGCCATAGCACCATGGACGGCGCTGTGTGCTAGAAGGGTGCAGTATACATTGTCGGATGCATTTGACCTGACAGCACGGATCATGTAGGTGGGGTCGATGTACTTGAGAGTTATGGGGAAGTTGCGCTTCTTCTTGAAGTGATCCTGTGTGATTAGCAAAGAAATACTTCAGCAATGCAATGATATAAGAACATGTCAGCATTGACCCAGGCTTCCAGCTATGATAACCACTAGTTCTAGGATAACCGAGTTTTACATTTTCGATCCAAAAAATGACATTGTTTGGTCATAACTATCCCTATTGGGGCATCACCCATTGGGGGGGGGGGGGGGGGGGGTGTATGCTACTACATTCCAACGAGTCACACGTCAAATTATTGTTTGTCCCTGCATTGATAAGGAAATGAAGCTCTGGACCAGAAATCTGACCTTTATCTTCTGGGATAGCCAAAGGCCAACATCTAGGAGCAGCTTATTTCCAGAAGCATCTTGAGTATCTACAAAGTTCATGCTTTCAGCAATGAGATCTTGTCCAGCACCCTCAGCCACCACAACGACCATATGACCATTGTCCTTGAGCCGTTTCTCGATAAATTCTAGGAGTCCTCCCTTTCCTTCTAGATAGAATGGCGACTCCGGGATTAAGCAACAGTCCTGAGGTAACAAGTAGAATAAAGTGGTCAGCCAATCGAGTGAATGATAGTTTATTTTAATGTCCTGATTATTATTTTGATGGTTAATTCAATGAACGAATAGATCGATAAGAGCATACCACATCACGGCTTGCTAGAGTGGCATACATCGCTATAAACCCTGCACCAGGAAAAATTAGAAGCACTTTACTTAAAATCATGTTGCTACATAATATGTTGGAACATTCATCACTTCAAGATGTTGCTGCAAGTTTGTATAGATAAGCATACCACTATTGCGACCCATTAGCTTCACAACACCAATGCCATTTTCTGCACTTTCAGCCTCCACATGAGCAGCATTGATTGCCCTTTGGGCCTCCTCCACAGCGGTGTCAAACCCAAATGACTTGTCAATCACCTGTGCAAGAAATTCAACATTACATTGCAGCCAGACATGCCGGATGAATGAATCTTGTATAAATATGAAGGGGCATAACAGAAAGAAAGTACCGCAATGTCATTGTCTATGGTCTTTGGAATACCAACAACAGCGCATTTGAGGCCTCGCCTACGGACTTCCTGGAATCAATTTCCAAAACTTTGTGTCATATATACTGATTTTGCTTCCAAGGAAATATTTCAGAATTGGGATGCCTTTATTACCTCATAAATTACTGAAGCACCTTTCTGAGTACCATCACCTCCAATAATATAAACTTGGTTAATACCGCGGTCCTGAAGACAGTCAACAATTTTGGCAGTGTCATGCCCTCCCCTAGAACTTCCGAGGATAGTCCCGCCTCTCTTGTGGATGTCATTCACCGATTTCGGTGTCAAAGGTATAGTATTTTTAGAATAAAATCCCTTGTATCCACCCTACATGTTGCACATTCACAATTAGTCCAATAGAGAAAAAGCATATGACAACATAATGTTATCAGGTGTAAACAGCAAATGCTTGTCATTGTTGTCACTGTCAACAACTGTAACCATATAAATCCCCTTAAAATTATTGAGAATATATTCAAGTATTATTTTAACACTGTGAAAACAGAAAGCTGAACCTAAAAACTAATTTGAGGTCTGTAAAAAAACAAGCATAATAACAAAAGTGCACTCACAAAAAGATGATTCTCAAACTCCTCACCTCTATTCCAACTACGCTGGTGACGCCATACATATCACACAATCCACAAACAAGCTCGCGGATGACAGTGTTGAGTCCAGGGCAGAGCCCTCCGCAGGTGACGATGGCTGCGTTCACCTCATCGGACTGGAAATACACCCTCTGCCGTGGCCCGGCACGTCGGAAGTGGGTGCCCCTCGCACTGGTCTTATGAACAACAATCTGCAAACAGTGATGTTACAAGGTTTAGCTCCAAGCGAAATCACCCTGCACAGCGTTCAGTTCATTGTTTACTAGTACCAAACAAAAAAAAAACGAAAGTCACCTTTTGCGTGACGGTGTCGTCTGTGTTGACGAAATATTGCCTGAGATGATACGTGGTACAAAGAAAGGTCAGCTTTGGAACATCCGTGTCTAAAAGGACAAGAACCGAATTCAATGGAACTAAAATGGAAGCAAGAAAAGAGGAGAGTCCTTACTTCACGACTGAATACGCCGGATTGTCTTGGAGAGGATTTGGGTATGTCTGCAGATCAACAGCACCATCAAAGTTCAGTAATAAGTTGGCAAATTAATATGCTGCTTCAGAAACTCATTTTCACCCAGCTTTCAAATTTATCGGCGCACCCAACAAATCCCCTTTACCACAAAATCGATATGCAACAATTCAAATAAAAAACAGAAGAGCCGCAAAAGAGACTGAAAATTCCATCTTTATCAAAAAATTCAGAGAAAGCGCACCAAAAGAAACCAAGAACTGTGAAGTCCACACCGAAAACTAACCGTCAGGAAACCAACCGGCCCCGACGGGAGACAGAAACACCAACGCTCGTGGAGGCTGTCGCACGCACCGGGAGTTCGGGCAGGTAGTCCGTGAGATGCGGCACGTCCTCGAGCACGTAGCCGCCATCGCCGCCCACCAGCTTCTTCTTCATCGCCCACTTGCTGGCCGGCGCCGAAGACGCCCTCAGCGCGGGGGCACCAAGGGGGTCCTTCAGGTCAAGGAGCTTCTTCTTCTCCGGCGCCACCACGGGCGCGGGAGCCACGCCTACTGCTTCCATGGCAGAGAGTCCCTCGCAGAACACAAGGCAAATATTCGTGTCCTATCCGCGATCAGGAAGTGCAATTGGATCGCGAGGCTAAGTCGATTGCCCGGCTAGTATTAGGAGTCTGTTCTTGGAGTCTGCGGAAGCAGCGGGAGAGTACTATATATCGAGCTGTGGTTGGATCAGCTGCCTTCGCCGCCGTAAAACATCGCGTTTGACGTCGGCGACGGCGGAGGACGAAGGGGAGACGAGAACTTTGAGAAGGTTCTCGGGTTCAGAAGAGGGGCTGGGGTTCCGTTTATTTGCGGATCTGCCATTTCGTAATTAAGTGCACTTGGGTTGGAGCGGAAGAAATGCTCCGCTGTCGTGGAAAGGGCAAGGAGTTTTGGCATGCCGTACATGCCGTCCCCCGTTTTTTCTTTGTTGATGCGTACAATCTCTTCTACTAATCTTTTTGTTGTGTTGTTTATGAGGTGTATCAAGAAACTTTAACGGATGAGGCAAAACATAGAATGACATGACACGCTAGAATATCAATTTACTCCGTCTATTTTTTAATTAATGTCGTTGTTGATTTTTAAATTCAACTTCAACTATTTGTTTTATTAAAAAAATTTGATAAATTTCATATAATTTAATTTATCATTAAAGTTATTTGAATCACAACTTAAAATATTATATATTTGAAAAAAAAAAATTGAATAAAAAAATAGTTAAAATTAATCGTAAAAGTCAACGACGACATTAATTTAAGAACGAAGAAAGTATGGTAGAAATTCAATGATGACATTAATTTAACAACAGAGAAAGTAAACAGTAATGATGTTTACTTATATAACACTACTGTGATCCACGTGTTCTTTAGTGCTACTGGATTATTATAATAGTGCTATAGAATTTTATATGATAAGCATGGGTTGTGAATAATATTTTATGGCAGGTAATGTGAAATTAACTAAACTTATCATAAATTTACTAAATTTTACAGTGTAATGATAACGATGGTTATAGCTTAATAAGATGAATGGTAAAAAAAAATAGAAGTTAACGTGTCAATATTTCAAAACTAAAGAGAATATATGATATAAACTGAACATGTTTTCTTTGACCTAACCCACGCACCACAACCGAAGAGAAAACCGAGAGGATGCTAGATAAATCTTACATTGGCCAGTTTTATAATAAACATATTTATGTGACATGTTTAAATTACTTACTCTCTCTGTTCTTAAATTAATGTCAAATATCAATTTTTACCATTTGTTTTATTCAAAAATATGATAAATTTCTAATATTCTGTTATAATTTGTTTTATCATCAAAATTGTTTGAATTACAACTTATAATTTTTTTTTATTTTATTAGTTTTTTTAATAAGATGAATACTCAAAGTTAATGTATTTAGTCAACGGGAACATCAATTTGAAAATAGAGAGAGTACTGTCTCTCCTTTTTAGGTAAAGTTTGGGCATGAATTTTAGTGAAATTATAGCACAGTTAATCACCAATAGAACCTGATTGCGTGCCAGAGGCGGATAGAGGGGGTGACATGGGGACAGCTGTCCTCTAAATTTTTTTGCAAAACATTAATTAATATATACTTTATATTAATTATATTTTTTATGTTAATATATACCTAATTACATTAGTAAATATTAATAGTAGTAGTTAAAAACATAAGAAAAGTTTATATTTTTTAATCACACAATAAGTAGGAGAACAAAAGTCTAAATATCTCTTTGATCTCTCGTGCTGCTCGAGTTTGGTAAATTTCTTTGAATTAGTTGAGTTCATTTGCTTTATTTTGCTCTTTCTCATTAAAATCCTAGATCCGCTACTGTTGCGTGGTTATCCTTTTCTCGTGCCCAACCGGGGATTAGAGGTGCAGGGACTTTTTATTTATTTAGATTCTATTCCTAGTATTTCATAATCCAGGGGCATAAACGAGAACGCAGCTAACACGGTTGACCCACGTGGCGGGACCCACAATCTCGCAGCCACCGAATTGGAAGAAGGGCAGTATGGTCATCGGTACGGATTGTTACCGTCAAACGTAACGGGAGCAGTATTTAATCAGCCCGTAAGTTTTTGACTGATTAACCCAGGAGCAAATTCCAAAGGCAGAGCCACCACGAACGACGTGTCACGTACCGGCGGCGACAGCGTCGGGACACGGGATTCAACTCATGGGAAAGGTGCTTGGACACAAGCAAACGACCACAAAATGGACTGGAAAAGGTTGGTATTTCTTCTGGAACCTCATCAGGGCGTTGTTGAAGCGTGACGCTTCTGGATTAGAGAAACAACGAATTACTCTTTTTAATTTTAAAATATTAACACCTTTAATTATTAACATTTCTCTAATTTTAAAAATATTAACATTCTTAATTATTAACATCAATTTTGATAATTTATTTTATTTAAATAAATAATTGTATAAATCTATAAAATTATTAGCTAGATTTTAAATATCATTAATAATAAAGTAAATTATAATAAAATATATCCTATTTATTTTAAATAAAATGAATGATTAATATTGATATTAAAAATTGACTGTGACAATATTTTAAACTGAAAGTAGTGGTTAATTCTAGAGCACGCTAAGCATATCGTTCATTCGTAGAGGGCGACGGAAACAGTGACACCAAGAGAAGCTTAGCTTAGCTAGTCATGGACATGCAACTCGGACCATTCCTTTTCGCCAACTCTCTCCATCCTTTTTCAATGCACCCATCTGATCGGCTCGTTGATTTCGACTTTCATTTTTTCAGGCTCCTATTGGTCGAGCATATTAACGTTGATTTGTACTATATGCTACAGCATTATCCACTGAGCATAAATACTTTCCCGGATGGGTGACGCGTGGACGTTTTGTCTCTGTGCAGCATGCCACGTAGGTGTCTAGTCACGGGCCATCCGTGGCTCAGAATGGGCTGCATGTGTATCTCAATCTCATGCGAGTACGGCCACAATCCACGACGACCTCTTCTTAATTTATTTAGCGAGTGAATATTATTGTTCTGAAGATATACAATAGCACGACTGAACTGTAGAAAATAGGTATCCTGATTCTTCCATGTCGTCGGGACGGAGGACGAATGATTTATCCCGAAACAGAAAAAATGTAACTTTTAAATTTAATGGACGGTGCCTATCTCTGGTGCAAGGCGGGTGCCAAGCACCTGGCAGCGGATGTTAATTGGTTGCTTTGCCCCCTTGCCCGTAAGTTGATGGACGGTGTTAATTGGTTGCTTTGCCCCCTTTCCCAATCCACGCCAGGTTATGAACCTTGATTGATTGAGCAATGCCAACAATATACTACAACCTAGAATTAGTGTTAGAGGTCAATCATTAAAAATACATAATTACTATTGAAGGGTTCGACGGTAAAAGTTTCTAATAGCATGTCCGTCGTTGATTCTAGTTTTAAAAACCGACGGTCCGTCGATATAAATTTTTCATATTTTCATCTGATGGTCCGTTGTTATTTATTTCTTTTTAACGATAGACCCTCCAAACCTAAATTTTTCTGACCCCAACCCGCGCGCGCCTAAGACCTGCGGCCCTTTCCCTCTCTCTTCCCGCTCGCTCTCTCCCACTCGTGACCCACCCTTTTCATCTTATATTCTCTAATTCCAATGAATTATGTGTTTCAAATGGTTTATGAGAGATCTAATGCTATTATAAATTGTGAACTTATTCAGTTTGTACGTGTTTTCTGAGTGTAATGTTTGAATAGCTAATGATGGACATGAATTGTGAGTTTTGTTTGTGGCTATATAATTTTGTGCATTGTTTATTCCCCAAGACATACACACACATTACGGTACTATATAGTAGGAGTAATAAAGATCGTACTCTCACCATGTGATCACAAGTAAGAAAATCTTCATTAGAATTGACCCAAATGCTAGTAGCTTCACTTTCAAGCTTAAACACGATCTCAATTACGACAAACATGCGTCTAATTCAACTTCTTGGATTCCGATCTGCACGTACGTACGGCTGACATATGGATCGATCAAAAGCAGCTCTGAACCTAGAAGCCCCCCGACCACGCATGTTCTCCGGTGGCCGCCTCCATGTGACCGTACGTACGTGGACGCGCCCGATCGATGAAAACAACGGGCATCGACCCAAGCAGGAGTATTTTTCTAGAGACTAGGTGCGATCCGTCTTGGCTTCCGCTTCTTTTCATCGTCCAAAGAATGAAAAGTGTTCCTTTTCTTTTCTTTTCTTTCTTGGTTTCCAACGAACAACTTCGGACAAACAACAACCCGTTCATCAGAATATTTATGCGACAAGTATGTAGAATGTGCTGATCGGTGGAAGTGTGGTCAAAACCTGGGGCACGTCCCTTAGCTTGATAGCCTCTCACATGGTGGGTGATAAGAGCTCGATCATTGCAATACCCGATAGGCTGCCTGCCCCTGGTTTCCGGGTGTCACCGTCATCATTCAGGAGCGAGAAAATATTCCCGGCGGCCAGGAATGAAGATGCTTGCGCGTCCTGATTGGATTAGAGGTTTGGTCGGCGCGCGATAATTATTCTACTATATAGGACATATATACTTACTTTTCGAATCTAAGTTCATCTCTAGCACCATGGATTCTTTTAGGCATGCATGTGGATTGCTTTGCATGCTGATTAGTGACCACTAATATGCTCCTGTCAATGTCACCTTTAGCCTTTGGGTGAATACTTATCCAAGGATCATGCCTTCAAAAAGAAGAGAGGTTAGCCTTCTGTGTTGGAAATCAGTTGAGGTATCACCAAATCCATGAAAGCCTATGATTTATGACTTCTTCCATAGGTATGAGTTCCAAGAACATTTTTTTCCTTTTTTAAACGTAAAGAACAAGGCCCTGCAGCATTTTATATTAACAAACAAAATAGAAATGTCTACAAAAAAGGGGGCACTAAAGTTATGAATCACTGCCCAATCAATCGTTGTGATGTTGCGTCACATCCAAGAAATCGTTGTTCTCAACGTTTTCTATGATACTTCCTCAGTCCACAAAGAATGTTGTTTTGAACAATGATATAGTCTTCAAAACATAAATTTGACTTTAATTTTCTATAAAAATATTTATTAAAAAATAACATATTTGTACTTTTATGAAAGTACTTTTCAAGACAAATATAATCATATAATTTTTATATTTCTAAATTTAACAAGTTAAAACTTATTTGTAATTTATATTCTCAAATGTTTGACTAAAACATTGTCTAAAACAACCTTTTTTTTCGACCGGAGGGAGTATAGTAAAATGGAATTCCTAACAAGACGATTCATAAGAAAACGAAGAGGCTTGTTAACTAAAAGAGGCAAAGTCAATGTTGTCTTTCCTCTGGCTTACCTCATCGAACTTAGTACAATCAAAGCCCCTGCTAGAAATCAAAACAAAACCAACATCAATTAAATGTAAAGATGGTAATTTCAATTTTCTTTTCTTTTGATCCATTATTCTGCAATGAGATCACATCAATGTTTTGCAAACAGTCTGAGACACACTGACTAATACTCCCACGGTCCCTGTTCAAGTGTCGCTTTTAATTTGATCAAGTTAAATGAGTTTTAAGTTTAACTAATTTTATATATAAGATTATTAATATCTATAAAAAATAAGTGTTGTGAAATAAATTTTATGATGAATCTAAAGATAAATTTTTTTATGATGAATCTAATTATACTAATTTTTATGACGAGTCTAACGATACTAATTTTATCTTCTAAATATTAATGTTTTTCTTAAAATTTAATCAAATTTGAATTGAGACTGAGAGAGTGGGGACAATAATTTGGGAATTCCCTCCCCTGCCTAGGCGCAAATTCGCAAACTCAGTTATGAATTAACTTATTTCATTTAATTGCATTATTTATATGTTCTCAAATGAGTGTCATTATGGATATGAAAACTTCATATCTGGAGATCCTTTTGGTCTACATCTAATCAGAGTCTATCTTTTGGCTGCATGTGCCCCTAACCTGATCCTTTTAAGAATGGGGGTAGTATATGCCAAAAGAAAATCGAAATACTCCAAATCAGATAGAAGGAGCAGCAGAAACCACCTTGAAAAGTTGCAAGCTTTGATTAGTAATCAATGGAATTGATGTATGAATCAAACTTTGAATTTGTTAATAGTAATGCACCACACCAAAGCATGATGGGCTCTGATTCTAAGAAAAAAAAAGCAAGTTGTGCTTCAAATTAATTTTTAAGTGAAGAGAACAAAGTACTCTTATCCAACCAAAGAACCGCAACAAAGACAAACTTGAAACATTGCATGCTTTAGCTTGTAAATTAGTAAGTGAATGTGATGCTTGCATTAAGTTTGAAAATTTTAATTGATAGGTAGCACCTGCACCACACCAAGCATGACACTTGATGGCTACATCCACCACATATGTGTTTCGCTTAATCTCTATCCACTGCTGACTGTTAAAGGCTTAGTCACGGTATAAACTGCATGTTGATGTTCCAGTCAGTGACGAGGTACATGAAAGTTACACCCATGATCTGTAATCAAATAGCATTAGGCAGAATACATAAATGGTCATCACTACCTTCTCTAGCAATGTATAGCTGTCATTTTACAAGTTGGCTCCTTTTCTTTCTAAAATCGTGATGTGGCGTTTGATGATGATTTATTGATTACTTGTTCACATACTTGAAATACACTGCAGTCTGTGCAAGCTTGAGCCACTAATAGGAAACTGTGATTTGGTTGATCGACCTAATTTTTACGATAGCAATGTTTCAATTATTGTATACAAATATGAGAATTTATTGTGCTACTAAAGAACAACAATATTGGTCCAAGTTCTTGTTAAGAATAAAAAAATCAGTCTTTGAAAACATTTTATGAGCTTAATCATGAATTTTAAGGCAAATCACTCGTAAAATAATGTAGAAGTTAATAGTCCGTGCTTTTAAAAACACAAAGCTGCGTTCGGATCAGATGAACTGTGCAGTAGTAGCAGCTGTGGTAGCTGATCTATTGATTTTCACTGTCGCTTAGACATGGGACAGCCACAGCGGCAGCAGTAAAACGGGCAGCCGAACGCGCTCTAAGCTGTTGCTTGAGTTTGATCTTGCTAAAATATGGAAACACGAAGTGTGCCATCGCATTGATTTAATTTAAAACTTTTGTGCATCTTAAAGCAGGATCGTCGTTGACGTGAAAACGAACATGACTTTTCTTCCCTTTTGTTTTTAACACATGTTGGAGGATTTGATTTGGTTGTCCACAAACGGAGTCCAGCTCAATAAAAATATAAGAAGCGAAATCTCAATTGACGATTCCGTTCACATCCTTGAATGCATCTTCATTTTGCTCCGTTTTCTTCGTATGCCAAGTTGCCAACATAAGAGCAAGCAAGAAAGATCCAATTAACAAGTTGGCCGACTTTCCAGTGGCGAATCGAGACTGGCGTTTGGGACAACGTGCGACAGTGTTGCATCTTCAGGGTATTGGAGTGCTGCAGGGAAAGAGAGACTCAGAGAGGTGTTTTTTTTTTTTTTGATTGGCAGAGAGATGCACTTGGTTACACAAAACATTGGATTTTTCAA
>BCLH01001442.1:0-33886 GCA_001602315.1 Zoysia pacifica | reverse complement strand
GCAAGCAAGAAAGATCCAATTAACAAGTTGGCCGACTTTCCAGTGGCGAATCGAGACTGGCGTTTGGGACAACGTGCGACAGTGTTGCATCTTCAGGGTATTGGAGTGCTGCAGGGAAAGAGAGACTCAGAGAGGTGTTTTTTTTTTTTTTGATTGGCAGAGAGATGCACTTGGTTACACAAAACATTGGATTTTTCAATATAATGGACGAACAGAGAAACGAAATCTGATAAGCTCGAGCTGTTATCATAGGAAGAGGTTTTCTACGATGCCTTGACCCTCGCCGTCCAACGGGGGATCTGAATTCATCAGAAAGCGAGTGGAAAGGCCAACCTGAAGAAAACCATGGGGTCTCTGATTTTTCCTTTTTTTTTTTGTTTGAAAGTGGGGGCTCTGCTATCGCGGCCGCAGAAAAAAGCCGGCGCCGGCCGTTCTCGGGCAAGTAGGGGCGCACCCACCCACCGAACCGCGACCCGCGCCCTCAATTCCCGTTTCCTTGTTCCGAGGTTGCTTCCGGCCACCGCCCCCGCCCCTTCTGGCCGTCAGGAGGTCCCAGTCAAGAAGGGCGACTCGGAAAATCAAGAGGCGTGCCAATGGTGTCGCGCCATCTCGATTCTGGAGGCTCCAGTTCAAGGGGCCGCTCCGTTGTCAAATCGTCCGGACATGTTCAGCTTTTGGTCATCATCAACTCGTAATGCTTGAGTCGCAGAAAAACTCATCATGGGTGCGTGCTGAGCACCGTGCTCCCCGAAACTGCTCCGAAACGTCTCTTTATCGACAGCTTTGCTGGAGTATTTCGTTTGTCAAACACGTTGGAGAACTTCCTGCTTAAAATTACTGGCAAAGAACAGAAGACGAAAGCAGTGATTTACATATTGGACAAAAGAAAATGTTAACTGCCACCGGATTTGTTTCTTGTTTCCGGAGAATGCTGAACAGTCTTTGGGCCTTGTCACCTAAAGATGAGCCCAGAATCAGTTAAACTTACAAGCAGATCACTGTTCTATCACCAGCAACCACCACAAACCTAAGTGGATGAATGAACCGCTTAAGAACCAAATAAAGGAAAAAAATAGAACGACTGAAAATATCCCACATTTATTGTACGATGCTGCTTTTTATCTCTGAAACTTTGGCCAGGCCTAATACTATTAATTTTGAACATCAAGCAGAAAATTAGAAAATGAAGCCTCATACACAATACATTTCGAGAAGCTGCTATTGAGGCACTGATTTGAGTCAGAAGTTGGCACTTCATTACAGGTAATGACAGAATAAGAAACTTTGGCCAGGCCAAAGACTGTTAAATTTGTACACATTTCGAGCAGAACTTGCCATTGAGGCACTGGTTGAGTCATAAGTTGGCACCTTCATTCGAGGTGATCAAAGAATTAGAAATACTGCAGTCGACATTGCACTGGGCACAGGTTACCAGTTATAAGGAAAACACAAGCTCACCGTTTCCGTGAACTGCCGTAGCTGATGGTGATGAAATGATCTTTCTTACTTAGCATTCAATGGCACATATTCAGCGTAGCACCATTAACAGACTATGGCCCCATTTGAAACATAGAAATTTTCTCAATTCCTACAAATTTTTCTTGTGAAATTGGACTAATTCATATAAAATTTGTACATTCGAAACGGAGTCTAAGGGTTATTCCTCTACTCTAACCAAACGAGCCCAAAGGTGATGACCACTAGGATGCCTTGTTTGATACTCCGGCAATGGTTAGATGCAAACGCATGCCCTGTTAGTGCTTTGATTATTTTATCCTTACCGTCAGGAGGCTCCAACTTTCGGTCTTACGGGTAAGGGCGGGTCAGAAAAAAGGAACTACAAAGCTCCAACCGGATTCTTCTAAGAAAAATGGATTGTTAAGAGACAAGCTAAAGGCTATCAATATGATTAGAAACTCTACTAAGAGATGGATTGTTACGTCAGCAGATGATCTCAGATGTGCAATACTTCCTGTATCATTAGACGTGCACTAAATTTCAATTGATTCCATTCAGAATTGAAAAATGGGAAGGAAAAAAAAAAGCTCTGCTATAGTATACTCACACTATTGCACTGCCAGGAAACCTAAGAAAACTTTCTGCAGTCAATTTAACAGATAATGCCATTGCATTTTTGTTATAAGATATAAGAAAAAACTTGTGCAAAATATCATCGTCCCATAGAATCTTTATTCAAGTGCTTCGGCAATCTTTCCAAAGATTTACGGGAAGGGAATGGTATTTTGTACGCTCTTCGGACTTTGTCACCGAGAGAGGAGCCCAGTATCCCTTAAATTTACAAGCACATGACTCATCTGTCATCAGCAATAACTGCTAACTCAAGCGCATGAATGCACCGCAACAGAAGGGGTAAAAGGAAATGAATGAAAATTATCCCAGAATTATAATGATCAAAACTGTAGTATGTTCCTTATTTTTTTCCAGAACCTTTGACAATGGCCTATGAGGAAAAGATACGGCTGTTGAACTCACTTCGAGCGGAACTTGCCACTGACAGACTCGTAAGTTGGCATATTTAGAACTGCAAATTGCAAGAAACAGAATCAGAAATACTTCCGTTACCACTGCAATATATACAGATTACCAGTTGTGCAGAAATACAAACTCACCATTTCCATGAGATGCCATTGTTAATGGTGATGAAATGATCTTTTCCGCAAGTGATGTTACATCTTTTAAAGTAACAGCATCAATAGCATTGAGAAGTTGATTGGAAGGCTTCCTGGACGTTTTATGAAGTCGAGATTAGGTAGATCATATGACAAAAGATCCATGGACATCAATTTTTTTTCCAGTTTTCAATGATAATACTTTTTCGGTTTCACTGATTGCTAGAATATCTGAACTTGCACAATTCTAAGCTCATAAATAATTATGCATGTGAATACCATATTCCAAAATGTATTGAGTTCACAGCAGCCATAATAACAGTACTTGAAGAGCTGACAACAAGATCAGTTTTCCTCTAGTGCTCTCGCTGTTTTATCATGCTGATGGAAAACATGTAGGCCAGTCTCACTGTTTTAAATCTTTATTACACCTAATTTAGAATTTTATCATCAGTGCTAGACTGGTACTCGTAAGTAGAGACCAACTAATCCTCCAAAAAAGAGCTTCAAGATAGAATTGTATAGTACATCTGAAATGATAAAGGCAAACCTGTGGCCTATGTGTTTTTCGAGAGCTATATTATTACAGTATTCTATTGTGACTTTGAAGCAATATAAACATAGTAGTAGGTGCAATTTGGATTGAAGGACCTTGCTCCTAAACCGGCTAAAACAAAGTTCTTTGAATGGTGGGAGGAAATGGGACAACAAACTCCGGAGATTCAGAAGAAAGGGTTCGACACTTTAGTTGTGCTAGGAGCTTGGATGCTGCAGACTCACATAAATTCTTGTTTTTTTTTTTTGTGGAACAACCCTAAACTTCACAAAGGCTATAGCTGCTACCAATTAAGAGTGATGGTTTGGGAAATGGCAGGGGCGCGCAAGCTCTTGAGTTTTGACCCTGCTGGACATGGCAGCTGGTGTGTAAGGGTCAGCTCTGTTCAGTGAGCTCCTGGGCCACCCTTGTAGTTCAAAAGGCGCGAATGTCACCTTTCTAGTGTGGATGTGTTTGGTAACTGTAATGTTCATACCCTATTTTTCTTAATATAACAATACGCAGCTCTCCTGTATGTTCGAGAGAAAAAAATTTATTTTCTCACAGCACTAGAACAGTTTAAACACAGTACCTTTCACCAAATGCCAATACTTGGCGACCCATGTCCTGAGTTGCAAACTCCTGCAAATACCAATTATTAGAGTAAATCGACGGCACAATTACAGGAATTTATAAAGTTTGCATATACCTTTGTTTCAAGGTGCGCTAATATATCTGATTTAGCTGAGGATTTAGCACGATCCAGTTGGCTTTGATCCACTGCAATAGAGATTCAAGTTTCAGAGAAGCACGAAATCTACAAACATGAGCCCAGGTAGGAGGATTAGGTTACCTTGTCCAAGAGTTGCAAGGGCAGTGAGCTCCCTGGCCGCCAGGTCAATAGCTTTAGGAACAAATGATGCATCCTGAAATAAGACATGGTATTTTCATTTCATTATGAACTATATTCATAAGTAAATCATGGCATGTATCGAGGACCCACACAAAAAAGGATAAGCATTCAATGCAAGCAAGCAAATATTCCCACCAAAGAGGTTTAGGTAGTTAATAATCCATGTCTCCGCATAAAAAAGGGATGCATTATTCATGACACCTGCGGAAGTAAACAAAATACTTACAGTAGATGTATGAATCCCAAAGATGCCAGTATTGCTGTGAACATCCTTGAAAGCAGAGATTGACTTGACTTGGTCAAACTCATTGACAAGATGATCTGCACAAACCAGGAACCATATCTCAAATTCAGGAAAATAACATGACCCAGCAGGTACATAAAAGATTGCTTCCATTTGTGGAAAAGTACTATACTATATTACTCGATATCATGGTATCTCGGAATTCAAATGAAATGAAAAAAAATTGGAGCAGCTACAGTGTATAGAAATCCATCGGTGGAAATACTCCATGATTGAAGTCAATGTTTCAAATAAAGTAGAAGTGAAACGAGATGTTAGACATTTTATGTTGATTTGCCTGTCAGATCTTCATAAAGAATGTCTGGTATCAACTAGTACAAACTGACAGCAGATCCTACTTGAACTACCATTGTGGACTATCATATACATCCAGATAACTGAATGAGATCAGTTTCATAACATTGCTTTCATCACCAATCAAAATGTCCACATGCAGCTGAAGTTTGTCAGAATATAGTATGTAATATCCGGCAAGCTACAGGGTGCGGCAGATGCTCTACTTACTTAGACGAGAATGCAATCCTTTTCCCTGCCTCCCCCAGGAAAACGTGCCACCTCCACCCAGAATTGTCTGTCAAAGATAGCAATTTAATTGAAATGTTTGGATAAAAATGTGAATACCTCAGCAAATAGGCTCCCAAACCTGAAGAACTGACACGGTGGCAAAGTCTTTTTCTTTGAGCCAACCACCTGGAACCTCAAATGCCAATGCAACATCTGTATGCTGTTTTTCAAGGAAAATGCAATGTAAGATAAAGTCTAAATGGTTGAAGAAGTTTGATAATGACTTCATTAGTAGTCTAAACAGTAAAGCCTACCGATGAATCTGCAGCTCGTCTATACTCTCCGCCAACATAGGTAGATTTTGGCCTTGATCCAGCTACATTTGGAATGTCTTGCAGAAGAGGTTCAGCAATAGATACCAATTCATCATGGTCAACACCTGATGCTGCTAGAACAATTCGGGGAGCAGTGTAGTTCTCCTGATACCCATGCAATAAAAAGTAGATAAAACATGTCAACAAAGGCTACCTGCAGCAAAGGACTACTATAACAGAAATGGAGATGGATCTCACAGCTATGAAGTATTCTAGGACATCTGTATTCAATCTACCAATTGAAGATCCTGAGGCAATCAGAGGGTTTGCCAAAGCACCAGAATAGCCACTAGAATGAAGAGCCTCCGAAAGCAAAGTTTCAGGGTTACTTGATGCTTTCGCGAGCTCTTCCAGTAGCCTTGAAATCTGCAAAGGAAACAATTCACAATTCAGCAGAGAACATAATCCATCAAACTATAAAAGATGGAAGAGGGAGGGGGTGAAGCTAAGACAAGGTACCTCTTCCTTGACCTCCCAATCAAGAAAAGCAGGGTTGCGTACACAATCAATAAGCACCTCAACCATTTCAGGCATGTAAGTCTTCAGCGCTCCATAAGTGTAGCTCATCATCTCACGGCTAGCAGATGCTTTGACACTTCCACCTATAGCCTCAATTTCACGTACAACACGTAACTGACTCCTGTTGGTAGTAGTTGCAAATGCCATTTTCTTCAGCAGCTGGCTGGCACCTGTTGTTTCAGGTGTTTCATATACAGAACCACAATCAACATAAATTCCAACTGAACAAGATGGTCCCTGTTCAGGAAACAGAAAGGTAAGTAGTTATCACCAGCTACCCATGAAACAAATGATGAAACAAGGAACTATACATAAAAACAAAGGGCACATACTGGAGTTGTCTGAGAGACTATTTTTAAACCATTTGGGAGAGTTGTTATTGTTGTCCTGCCAGGTTCCACGTCATGAGGTAAAGCGGGAGGGATGGTGACTCCTGGTAAAGTAAAGTCTGGAGGAGGTAATGTATTTGAGCGTTTGCCAGTCAACCAGGTCCAGAAGCCACCTGATGAACTCTGTGCGACACTTGTGCTAGCAGACCTAATTGCAATATTCATAATCTGAGCATCCAACCCATGCCTCTGCAATCAAGGGGAAACAATCAATATTACAACTCAATGGCTGTGGCTCTAAAGTTAATCCAAACAATGAAATATTATTGAAAACAGAAAACCAAAGAAAAATCAAGTTATCTCTTTGATCTGAGACTATTGCCGTGAAAATCAGTATTACAGAGCAGCATTCTACATAGGGGATCTGAATGATGAAGTTAGCATCCATCCTCACAGAAAAAGATATGTAATGTCAAAGGCTGTGACTATCTTCAATGAGACACCAAAAGGATTATCGGTGGCAATTATTGATAGATGGAACATGATCAACATGACACTGCCTGTTGGTTGATATAGAACATCAAAAGGGTTTCAAGCCCATGTACCAAACCAAAATAGTATCAGAATGCCATGCCAAGTAAACATTGATGGTTTCAGTTCAGATAACCGATTCCTTGCAATATTACTAATGAATAATAAATAAATCACGAGAGATACAACCAGGCCCTTTCAAATCAGATATTTAACACAATCGTCTTAAAAACGTGTAAGAGATGGTAAGTGTAAAACAGAAAGTAAGTATTACAATGGAACTAACCCATCAAACACATAAACAACATGATGGTTGAAAATAACAATAACATAACTTCTTAGGTCATAATTTTGCAACTACGGGATATCAAAAAGCGCAGCCCTAGCGGATCCTTTTTCCTTTTCCATGTACTCAATTTTCAAAGGGCCACAGATGCCCGTCGCATCTCAAACAAACGTTACAATTCAAAAGAACAGGGCCAGCATTCAAACAACGACCGTCACAAGAAATGAAACTTCAACTCGAAATCACGCGCATGCATCGAACTTGGACGTATTCACACGACGGGATCGCAACAATACGTAAGGATCCAGCGCCTCGAGACGCCATCACAAGAGATGGAGATTCGGATCCGGCAAATCGCGTCGTGGGGAACGATCAGATCTAATAAGCGGAAATGGGATGTAGGTTAAGTGAAGGTTAGGCTCGAGGCAGCGGGCAGCTCACCTTGAGGGCACCGAGGCTGGAGGAGACGCGGTACATGGTCGCCGGTACCCGCGGCTGAGAGTCTCAACGGGGTCGTCGCCGGCGGCGCGGCGGAGGCGGAGACGGGCGGGGCGGAGAGGGCTGATTCCGTGAGACAACTGGTGGGGAAAGACGACAAATCGCGCTTGAGCTCGAGATGTGTGCTTCTCGATGCAGCGTTTGTGTGGGCCGCAAAATGAAAATATTCTTGGGCCTAATGAACTAACTAGGCTTGCTCCTGTAATTTTAACTGGGCCGGCCTACTGTCACATAAAACCGTCGCGCCGCCGTGCACGACGTGACGAGGGAAGCGAGCCCCCCGCGCGGCACAGCGCCGCGGCCAGCTCTGCGTCTCCGGCGGCGGCGGCTACGCAGAGGGCGGGGGCTGGGGCAAAACGCGCCGCGAGGATTTATCTGGTACACACGCCTAGGCGACTAGCGTTGATTTTCACCGAGAACAGCTTAATCTGCTGAATGGCTCCGCAGGTAATTGATGTTTGATCAATTGACGATTAGGAATTTCGTAGCCTCTTCGTATGCAGCTTCCACCATTTTCTTCTCTGTCTGCAACTTGTAATCTCCTTGATTTTGTTGCATTCCTCCATTACTTTAGGGAGAACTTTCGATCAAGTACACTGCATCCTATTCAATCAATCTTTAGAGAAAATGGAGATGGGGTTTCCTTCGAGCGTGGGGTATGGGCATGCGGATAGATTTGGTCCCCTGTTCTATGAAATGTCATCCCAGTTCGCAAAGGTTGATTGAAGCATTCCTGTTGCTGCATTTTTTTCTCTCTCTTTGAAGTTGTGTCTTGTACAAGATGTTCAGATGGTCCATTCCGATTGTTGGGCTGTACGTTTTGTTATTATTACGATTATACGGGCTAACTTGGCCTGGACAAATCTAGAGTTGAAAATGAGTAGTAGGGTTGTACGTCTGCTGGTGCTTGGTCATTGTGGCGTAGGTATACGTTCGTTCATTATTATGTGAATCGTGTTTTCATGACTAGTTAGTTCTCTGGTCAATCCAAAATCGTATCTGTTCAAAAGCACAGGTCAGTCAATGAAATCACTAAGACCATGTTTCTAGCTAAACATGCTACTATTGTTTTACTGAACTCACAGTTCAGTGCTTGTGGAAGTAGTGTAGGGTTGAGTAGTAAGCTGATTGCTTACAGTTTCACAGCTGTTTATATACGACAGAGCTCTCAGCTCCTGATTCTCAAGCAGAATTAGAAGAGCTATGTCAAACACTATTGTTTAGAGAAGTGATTCTTACTTGATTCTGTTAAGTGATTCTTTAAAATGAATTAAAAGGCTAAGAGCTGAAAAGAGTAGTCTCTCTTGATTCTACGAAGTGATTCTTCTTCTTGATGCTAAGAGTTTATGCTAGAAAATCAAACAGAATCACTTCACACTTCACAGAAGAATTAAAAGTGAATTCAAAGAATCAGAGCTGAGAACTCCATAGGGGCCTATAAAGTTATTAGCGCAATTGTATGCCTATTTACGACAATTCAACTACTGTTTGATCATTACCGTATTACAAATCTCCATTGTCAGTGTTTAGATCTAAAGGTAACTTTATGACCTATTGTAAGTAGAAAAATGGCACCAAACTGAAACTTGATGGCGAGTATCTGGTGCAGAAACAGAGTACATTTCAGTATTTCACTTCCCTTTGAGGCTACAGGGGATGTATACCGATTCTAGTTCATATGAGTTGTGTCATTGCTGGAATCTAAGTTTCTGTGATCTTCATTTAGGTTATTTAAAAAAGTTTTCCTGATCCTCTTCTTTAGCTTAGAAATACTTAACTAGCTTGAGATAACACAACATAATAAAGTAGGCGAACGTACATGTCTTCATTCCGCAAGACAACATGACTGCTAAGTACTGCTCTGCTGCCTTCTGTTGTTACTAAGATTGGTGGCATTAATAGTTAATTATCTCTGCTTTTTAATCGCTCCTCATCCTTCCCTTCTAATGTAACGTTTGCTTCTTTCTATAAAGTCGAAGCGGCTGCAGTTGCAGTGTGATCAGCTAATGATTGTTGCTCCCCTTTTTGTTCAATAGAGCACATACTTAAATAGCCATCAAGGGAATGAAGCATGTGCTCGCTTGAAGCTTGCGCTTGATGATGTTTAAAAGCCCTCATGGCGCATGGGACGAGGTCCTGTTGTACTCCTGCTGGGCCATGAGTACGACAACGACAGCACAGGCGCAAGCAGCATGGTTCCCCCCCCCCCCCCCCCTGCTGTCATCTTCGCGTGGCATTCGGGTTTCCACTTGATCTTGTACAGTTATGAAACTGCGATACGCCAACATTTCATTACTGTAGCTGGTTCCAGGCTCATCCCTTTTAGTTGCCGACCTGATTTCAAGGAGTATAATGTGGCCTGACCGATAATACGCGACCTGATGACTTTTGCTATATGTGCACAGATCGCATTGGTGCGGAGAAGCTATGATGATGAACCGTTTAATAACACCGCCAGATGTCCGGATCAAATTCAGGTAAACCGTCGGTTTTCAGAGAAATGTGTGTTCATGTCTTTTACGTGGGAGCTAATGGCAGCAGCTGCGTCCATCAGTAGCCAGTCCGCGGTGCTCATTCAGCCAAAAGTCAGGAGGTGAATCCAGCGCCTTCCCGGCCTCACTCCAGCCTCCAGGTACCCAAGTTCGATCCCTTGTGCCACTTTCTTAAATACTGATGACTGTTCATATGCATAATGATACTTGATACGTTTCGCTAAAAATCAGTAGAAGTATATTGTGTTATTTGTGCTGTCACTAGTGTCCCGGGACACGGATGTTGCTTTCTGTAGAGCAGGTCGCATCCTTTATTTATTTCGTAGTCTGAAAAATGCTGTACTTTTAGGATCCTACGTATTCGCTGCGACTCGAGCATCAGAGGCGGCTTTGCACTCCTGCCAAGCAAGGGGGTCGCAATTATTGTGATGCCGCGACAGGTCCGTCGGTTGGCCAGAACCGCGACTCCATGTCTACGGGGACGTATCACAGGCCCCGTCTCCTTCCAACGCCTCGTGCTGGTATATCTGTCAAAGCACCACATATATCTGTCAAAGCACCACGATTTGTGACTTGTTAGGGCACTCTCGATGCAAATTTATAAAGCTAGTTTCTAATAGTAATGAATTATGTTTTAGACATTATTTTTTCTAATGTATAATTTTTATACTAGTTTCTATCTTAGATTAAACTTCAATGATCTCTTATATATTTTTTAAGAGAAAATTATGCTATAGAAACTAAGTAAATTCTTCCAATGCATTTTTGTGGTTTTTTGGTGCCTTGCTATTAGTGAAGAGGTGGTTCCGTGTTATAGAAATAGTTTTTTCATCTCTCACTCTCTTTCTTCATTAATTCTTTTGCCACATAAGCAAAATGCTGATGTGGCATGAGAGTTAAAAGATAGAAACTATAATTAATGGCATATTGAGGATGCTCTTAGTCTTTGTGATAATACTCCTGAGAGCCCGATCGTGTGAGGTGCCACGGCTATGTCACGGGTGCTGACCATGAGCTGAGAAGTGTCGAAAATAATCGTATTTTAGTGATGATTAAATTAATTTTAGTAATTAAGAAAAGACTAACTATAACATGATTCGAAATTTTACATATGATGTATATTAGCTCTACGATCTAAATTTGTCGAAGTAATCGTGATCTCTCCAGTGCTATTAACAGAATGCACATAAATAACCGTAAAAAAGAGAAGCATGTCATTTTTACAGTGGGGTTGTCGGTGCAAATAGTTGCGTAAATAGTAGACAAAGCAAACCGTCGATATAGATGGAGCACGTGACCAGAGTGAAGAGGAAGCAGTTGAACGACATCAAAGGGAAGCAAATGAACAGCGAGCAGTTGCGGAGGCACTTTTCAAAAACCTTATACGGCCCTTATCCCGTGCAGGGACACAAGGAGACGTGAGTTTCGAAGACCTGCTCTTTCGGTGATGATGGCACGTCGGCAATGGGTGGGAAAGATAGAGCAGCACAATACTAAAGGGAGAGGAGAACAAGAGAATAGTTGTGTGTGTTCTGGACGACGTCTCGCCTATCTATTTATACATAAAAGGTCTCACGTATATAGTAAACAGGATACCATATATAGCATATGTATATATGGTAGCCAGCCTACCATTTATACAAATATGTAATCAGCCTGCCATCACAAAAATAATTGCTTATCAAAGTTGATAAGCGCAATATTCTCCTTCCATATGTGGGTGCATTTAGGATTTATGGAATGTTATTTAGAAAACCTTCCAAATACTCTAACAATACTCCACCAGATCCTGGAGGCATGCTTCAAATTCTCCCTATACTAAAGTACTATTAATATACCAGTTTTTCAGTGAAGACCGATTAAAGTTGAACATCCATCTAAAACCCTAAGCTACACTCATCCACAACTGCGCAATGGACTAGGCCTCGAATTGACAGTTTGATGTGAACAAGTTTCACTTGAGGCCTTACTAGTACTTGACTGCCAAGTGTCAACCCCGCGGGTGGAGTTTATAAGTCATACTCATGTCTCACTTCATGAGTCTATTAAAGAATACCCCATTCCTATAAACTGACTAGCAGTTAGGCTCACATAGGTGTGTTCTTACAAGAATACTCTGTAGGACAGTATCTTGCTATGAAAGCCTCAAAACACATTAGGACAATAGTCCGCCTGCCTTATAGAAATGAGAGTACTGCATCTCCAACGGAGTGGGTTAGTAATAAGTTGTACTATCTCGTCAACCAACAGTTTGTTCTACCTAGTTTCTAATTCACGGGATCTCCGATCACATAGGTTGGGTTACCACTGTGGTTAACTCACATGGGTCTCAATCTCATTTTCTTCGATGCATTATCAATCACAGTGCGTGATAATCCTTTAGTAAAGGGATCTGCTAGGTTTTTAGCTGTATAGATATATTCCATAGCTATTACTTCAGAGATTCTCAATTTCCTGACAGACTTCAATCTGTGCTTCACATGTTTGTTGGACTTCATATTATCCTGACTATTGTTCATCTTCATAATAACTGTTTGATTATCATAATTCATGAGAATAGCCGAGATTAGTTTTTCAATCACAGGTAAGTCCATCAACAATTCTCTCAACCACTCAGCTTCAGTACAAGCTGTGTTCAGAGCCATAAGCTCTGCCTGCATAGTGGATTTAGTAAGAATCGTCTGCTTACAGAATTGCCATGAGACAGCACCGCTACCTAAAGTAAAAACATGTCCACTAGTGGCCTTTAGCTCATCAGTGTCTGTAATCTAATTTGAATCACTATATCCTTCGAGTACACTAGTATACCCTGAATAGTGAATTTCATAACTCATTATACCTCTTAAATAACGCAACAGTTGATCAATACCACGTCAATGATCAATCTCTTTGCCCACAGCAAACGAGATGTCAGGGCGAGTTATGCAAGCTAGATACATCAGTGACCCAATGATTTGTGAATATCTCAATTGATTCTTTTCTAGTCCTTGGTTCTTTCGAAGCATTAGACTAGGATCATAAGGAGTTAGAGAAGGTTTGCTGTCCATGTAGCCAAAATGACTCAATAACTTTTCTATATAATGGGATTGCAATAGGGTAATCACATTCTCTCTTTTATTTAGTTTAATATTCAGAATCACATCCGCTTCACCCAAATCCTTCATGTCAAAATTTTGAGACAAGAATGATTTTACGTCATTTATATCATCAAGACCTATCCTAAAAATAAGTATGTCATCAACATACAAACACAAGATTACTCTTTTACCCCCATCATTGTGGTAATATACATAAGTATCGGCTTCATTCACTATAAACCTAGCAGAGGTTAAAGTCTTGTCAAACTTCTCATGCCACTGCTTAGGTGTTTGTTTTAAGCTGTACAAGGATTTAAGTAACCTACACACTCTACCCTTTTGTTCTGGTACTATAAACCCATTAGGCTGATCCATATAGATCTTCTCATCTAGCTCTCCATTAATGAAAGCCGTCTTCACGTCCATTTGATGAACGCGAAGACAGTGTGAGGCAGCCAAAGATAATAGTATCTAGATGGTAGTCATTCTAGCAACGGGTGAGTAAGTATCAAAGAAATCCTAGCCTTCTTTTTGAGTATACCCTTTAGCCACAAGCCTTGTCTTATACTTTTTAATAATACCATCAGGTCTTAGCTTCTTCTTAAACACTCACTTACATCCCACTGGCTTACAACCAAGTGGTTGATCTGTTACTTTCCATGTCCTATTGCAGTGATGGAGTCCATTTCACTATGGACTGCATCTTTCTAGTATTTTGCATCAGGCGATACATATGCCTTTGAGATGGTTGTGAGAGTATCACCCACAAGTTACACAGTGAAGTCATCACCAAAGGATTTTGCAATCCTCTGTCTCTTGCTGCTTCGGAGAGCTTCTTCACTGTCATCTATCTCATTTTCATGCAAGTGCTCAAATGACTCAATCACATGTATGGGTTCAGAGTTAAATCAAATGATGAACTAGATGGAGAATATGCATCTTTCAATGAAAAAATATTTTCAAAAAAAGTGATATCACGAGACTCAAAAAGTGAATCAACTAAAACATCAGGCGTTTCAGATTATATTAATAAGAACTTATATGCCATGCTATGGTGTGCATATCTAAAAAAAATGCAATAAACTGTTTTAGGTCTGAGTTTGCGCTTCTTATTTATTGGTATGCTAACTATGGCCAAACAGCCCTAAGTGCGCAGGTAATGAAGTGAAGGTTTTCTTCCCTTCCATCCTTCATACGGAGTGACTTTAATGTTCTTAGTAGAAACTCTTTTCAGAACATGACAAGCTATCAAAACAACCTCTCCCCACCATGCCTTAGACATACCGGACATTCCTAACATGGAATTCACCAAGTCTATTAACGTCTGGTTCTTCCTTTTCGGCAACCCCATTAGATTGAGGTGAATAGGGAGGTGTTTGTTCATAAATTAGTCCATTCTCCGAACAGAAAAAATCAAACTCATTGCAAAAATATTTCCCACCATGATCGGACCTAACTCGTTTTATTTTTCTTTCTAGTTGATTCTCCACCTCAGCTTTATAAATCTTAAAACATTCTAACGCATCATCTTTAGTTTTTAGATGAAACACATAACAATATCTAGTCGCATCATCAATTAAAGTCATAAAGTATCTTTTCTCTCTTTTTGTCAACACACCATTCATCTCGTAGATATCAGAATGAATGAGTTCTAATATGTCAAGTTTCTCTCATCTATAGTTTTATGAGGCTTACGAGGTTGCTTTGTTTGCAAACAAGCTTGACATTTAGAACTATTGACAGTAGATAACTTTGGAATTAAACTTATACTGGATAGCCGCGACATACAACCAAAGTTAATGTGACACAAACGAAAATGCCATATATCAAGCTCAGAATTGTTTGAATCACACACATGGTTCACAACTTTATTTAAAAAATCTGAAAGGGAAAAGCGAAACAAGCCTCCGCTATCGTAGCTTTTGCCAATAAATTGGTCAAATCTCGACATGACTACTTTATTCGACTCAAAGACCAGCTTGAATCCATCTCGACAGAGAAGAGATTCACTAACGAGATTCCTGTTTATTGAAGGGACATGCTGCACGTTCTTCAATCACACGATTTTTCTCTAAGTAAACTTCAGATCGACAGAACCAACACCAAGAACAAAAGCATGCGAGCCGTTCCTCATCATGACGGTAGAACCTCGTACGGTCTGGTAAGATAAAAAAATAGATATATCAAAACAAATGTGAATATTAGCTCTTGTATTTATCCACCAATCATTAGATTGATAAACAAAGAAAATATTAGATAAATTAACATACCCAGAGCCTCCACTGGAGTCACCAATGGTCACGTTGATAGACTTCTGCCCCTTCTGATTGTTTTTGTCCTTGCGGTTACGACACTTTTTGGCAAAGTGTCTATTCTCACCGCACACAAAGCAAACAATTTCATCCATGTTTATCTTTTTGAACTGAGTAGTCTGTACAACCTTTCCTTTTCTATTCTGGCTCTTTCTACTAGCGTGCTGCATCACATTGACGCTGGACTGCCCTTTAGGTGCTCTTGGTGGACTATCTTTTGCCCGAGCCTTCTCTTCAATATTGAGACCAGCCAACAAATCTTTAACAGAAATATTTTATTTCTTATGTTTCAGAGATGTGACATAGTTCCTCCATAATGAAGGCAACTTGGCAATAATGCCTCTGTCACAAACTTGTCAGGCAACTGACATCCAAACTGTTCGAGCTCCCTCACAATGAGTTGGAGTTCATGGGGCTACTCCACGACAGAACGGTTATTGAACATTTTGATGTCGTAGTATTGCTCCATGACATACAGCTCGCATCCAGCATTTGAGGTCGAGAACTTATATTCAAATGCCTCTCACAATTCTTTGGCACTCTTTGATATGCATATACACATGACACAACTGGTCAGAGAGGTTTTTGGACCTCTTTCTCACTTGCAAGAGGCAGTGCAGAAAGGTTAGCCACGACCCAGAACACGCCCATAGCCGAGAGCCACAATTGGACTCTTGTCTGTCATCTCTTGAAGTTCACATCATTGAACTTTTTCAGTTTCATCGCATCAGCAAATCCAGCCATCACTAAATGCCTATATAAGGTTTTTGGATTGTTGAAAATAATCATATTTTAGTGATGATTAAATTAATTTTAGTAATTAGGAAAAAGACTAACTATAACATGATTCAGAATACTACGTGTGATATATACTAGCACTACGATCCAAATTTGCCGCAGCAATCGTAATCCCTCCAGTGCTAGTAATAAAATGCACATAAATAACAAAAAAAGACAGAAGCATGTTATTTTTATAGTGAGGTTGTCAGCGCAAATAGTAGACGAAGCAGACCGTCGATGTAGATACAGCACGTGACCGGAGTGAAGAGGAAGCAATTGAATGATGTCGAGGGGAAGCAGACAAACAGTGAGCAGTCGCGGAGGCGCTTCCTAAAAACGTTATACTTTCCCTGCCCCGTGCAGGGACACGAGAGGACGTGAGTTTCGGAGACCTGCTCCCGTGCGGGGACACGAGGGGACGTGGGTTTCAGAGACCTGCTCTCTCGACGTCGATGGCACGTCGGCAATGGGTGAGAAAGACAGAGCGGCATAATACTCAAAAGAGAGGAGAATGAGAGAATGGTTATGTGTGTTCTAGACGACGTCTCCCCTCTCTATTTATACACAAAAACTACCACGTATATGGTAAGCAGCCTGTTATGTATAGCACCTGTATATATGGCAGCCGACCTATCATTTATATGAATATAATAACTAGCTTACTATTTATACGAATATAGTAACCAGCCTGCCATCACAAGAATAATTGCTTACCAAAATTGATAAACGCAATATTCTCCTTCCATATGTGTAGGTGTCTTTGGGATTTATAGAATGTTATTTAGAAAACCTTCCAAATACTCTTGTTATAGACATGGTTTCTTCATCTTTTACTCTTTTTCTTCATCATTTTTTTGTCATGAGAATTAAAAAGAATAGAAACTATAATTAATGGTCCATTGAGGATGCTCTTAGTCTTTGTGATAATATTCCTGTGAGCCCGATCGTGTGAGGTGCCACTGCTATGTCACGGGTGCTGACCATGAGGTGAGAAGAAGCACGTTAATTTAACACGCCAAATAAGGTGGAGTGGTCGACGAGGATGCTTGCGCGATCCGCGAGACCGCGCGAGCCAGATGACATACTTGTGGAACCCGGCCCGGCCATGAGATAAGAGCCGCAATAAAACGAACGAGGGAGGGGTGGACACGGACACGGACACGGGGTGCTTGGCGCTGGGGCAGGTCGCGTCGTCGCCGCAGCTGGATGGGGATGGGGTCTCTGTTTTCCCTGCTTCTTGATGGATTGGATGGAGTGCGGCGGAAGGTAAGACGACGACCAGCAGACAGGGGACTAGGTGTCGTCCGGGTGTCCGGGCGTGGTTGAACAACCTGCCTGGCTTTCCTTTTCCGCTCGCGGACGCAGACTCCATTGCGGTCGCGCCCGCGCGGCGACAAGTGAAGCCTGCCTGGTGACCCTCTGGCGGGTAGGGCCAGCATGCTCTGCTGTTGCGATCGGTTCTGCTTGCCGGGGTTCATCTTCTTCGCGACAGCGACGGGAACCACAAGGATGGCTGAACTGAATGTACGGGGCTGCGCGGAAGGCGCCACCTCTGCGGCCCCAGCCGTTGAGACGAGCCACTGGTTGTGATCACGCGAGCATTCGTGTCGCTTAGCTTTTTGTTTAGCTAAGGATTTACTGTACTTTATTTAGCTTAGGACGAGTAGTTTTCGTACGAACTTGACTCTGCTAGTGGAGCTACAAGTTTCAACTCGAGTTGACGGGGCGAAATGGGTTTCCAGGGTCACTCCATACGATCAATTGATCATGTTAGTAGCAAACAAACAAGCACATAATGAGTTTCTGCTGAACTGGTTCATCAGCAGAATGTTTTTGGATTCCTGCGAACAGCGTCGGGCTTGAAGAAGAAGGTTGCTCCCTGCCTTCTCCGGCCGCCGGCAGCATGCGATGCGGCACGAACACATTGTTTATGTGCTCTACTCTGCAGTCTAACCTGTTTATACTACTGACCACTAGTACGTGAGGAGGGGCTGTTGGGGTCCATCAAGTGTTGTACTACTGCTACATCTACCTTAGGTGGGAAGCAAGCCCTGGGATTCACACCTCCGGGCCTCCGGCCGCGCGTTTCTCTCGATCACTATCCAACATCACACATTCTCACGGCCAAAAGGATCATCATTTGAGCACGAGGCCTCCGCCATAAGCCCATGTGACACCTCTTATCCCCTACCTGCCTGCTGTTTTTTTCCTACTGTAGCTGCCATGCAAATTGCAATGCTCATTATTGTGCACCGGAAAGAAATACACCTGCCCTTTGTTCATCATCCTATGCATGCGATGCAAGCTAGAGAAGAATTAATGTAATATTTTCCGCTTGGCCGAAATGCCCAAATGTTTGTTTTATGTTCGTTGTGATTAGGTTCTTTCTCTACTAATATATAACATGTATAAAAGCCCAGATGACGTACTAGGTTCAATTCAGTTTTTCAAGAGTCTTGATCTTTTCTTTTTCCCTTCGATCTCATATATACTAATGCGTATACAGTAACTAAGTTGCAAATTTGTCTGTTTGATAGATCAGTACTTGTATTGATGCTAACGGTGCCACCTCGAGTGATGCGCCTAGTACTAGCCTCGTTCTCCCTTTCCGCGTGAGAGTGAGTGCAGCGCAGTGTGTGGAATCTGCAGCAACAGCTCTTCTCTGGTGAGGCAGCAGCTCTCTTCGTGCCTTTTGCTTTTGGTTTCGGCTACGAGCTTGCCAGAGCCAACCGGTCTCTGAGAGACGAATAAAATATACTTTCTCTGTTTTTTAATTGATATCGTCGTTAAATTTTTAATTGAATTTTGATTATTTATTTTATTTAAAAAATTTATTCGAATGTATAAAATTTTAAGTTGTAATTTAAATAACTCTAATAATAAATCAAATTATATCAAAATATATGATTTTTTTAATAAAATAATGGTCAAAATTAAATTTAAAAATCAACAACGACATCAATTAAAAAAAATTAACTTACTTGCATAACCAGTACTGAAACGTCTAAGCGCGCGCCAAAGTTGCGCGGCGCCTAGACGAAAGGAGTCTGTGTCGTGTGTTATGCTTCAGCGATAGAGGGAGAAAGAGATGGAGGGAGGCGAGGGAGGGGCCCTTTAACTTTTCCGCAAGAGGGTGTGGGTGTGGCTTCAGTTAAAGTAGGCACGAATTCTGCTCGCCTTGGTGTTAAACCGGTGAAAGCAGCAGGCTGCCTGCCTCGATTTTTTTATATGTACGCATCCCCCTCACTCCTTGCTCTCTCCTTTGCACCCCGGCCTAGCTTCTACTGCCCCTTCTCGGTTTGCTCCTTCTCTCTCCTCTATCTCTACCGCCTCCTTTTTGGTCACTTGTCTCGATCTCGAGTTAGTTCTTCTTGCTGAACTGTGCTTGTTCACCATGTGTACCTGTTCGATTTCTTTGCAGCTGGACCGAACGAAAGATCGAAGGACCTCCTATCTACTCATGCATGAGCACTACAGCCTCCTCCTGCTGCCGCATGTGAATCAGCAGGCATGAACAGGGCGCACGTCAGCAGCTCGAAGCTCATCAACGAGAAGCTCGAGGAACACCAGATCTCCACCGCGAGGCACTGCCCCAACTGCCACCACAAGATCGACAGCAAGCCGGTACGCAAGTTGCCAATTCCGTTTTGCCTTCGTCATGTTTCTAGCCTTGGCCTGATGATACTTGCAAGGCTCGACTTCTCCTGACGGAATTAATTCCTGTAACTGCAAGAAGGATTGGGTGGGGCTGCCGGCTGGCGTCAAGTTCGATCCAACTGACCAGGAGCTGATCGAGCACCTGGAGGCCAAAGTGAAGGAGGAAGGCTCGGGATCTCACCCCCTTATCGATGAGTTCATACCAACGATCGACGGGGAGGACGGCATATGTTACACCCACCCTGAGAAACTCCCAGGTGAGAGAGCGAGCTGGCTAAACTATATAGACATATGTGCAGAAATATCGAAACCGTATACTTAAACAGATATATTCCTGGCCTTTTGAACTTTGCTTTTCATGGAGTGCTATATTGTATGCTGGGATTATCTCGCCATGAATTTTGTTCCGATTTTGGGTATGGCATATATTCTCTTGTTCTTGATGTTCTCTCCCCTCTATTCTTAGTGTTCTCTACTACATATGCTCTCACTGGTATATGCAAAGAGAATTATTGTTTATGGAAAGTTGTGCCTACCTTGATCTACCTCTCTTCTCTGTTGTCATGATGGTAAGATGCTTCTGAAGTTTCCAAATAGGTTTCTTTCCTTTCTATCTCTTACTTTTTTCAGAGGTTTGCTGTTGAATCTTACAAGAAACATATGCCACCCACTCAACTCCAGGTTCTAAGTTCTAACCTACATCTATGATTTGTTGTGTGCTGATCGATCATCAGGTGTGACAAGGGATGGCCTAAGCAAGCACTTCTTCCACCGGCCGTCTAAGGCTTACACGACGGGCACCAGGAAGAGGAGGAAGATACAGACGGAGTGCGACGTCCACAAGGGCGAGACGAGGTGGCACAAGACTGGCAAGACGCGGCCAGTGATGGTGAACGGCCGGCAGAAGGGGTGCAAGAAGATACTGGTACTGTACACCAACTTTGGCAAGCACCGCAAGCCGGAGAAGACCAACTGGGTGATGCACCAGTACCACCTCGGCGATCTCGAGGAGGAAAAAGAGGGGGAGCTGGTTGTGTGCAAGATCTTCTATCAGACGCAGCCCAGACAGTGCAGTTGGTCTTCCGACCGGGGCGCCTCCGCCGCCACCGTGGCAGTGACGACAGCACAGGAGCAGCGTAGGAGGGATAGCGGCACCGGCAGCTGCTTGTCCAGGGACCACGAGATGTCTTCCACTTCGTTCCCGGACGGCGGATACACGGTCACCGCAGCGGCCGTAGAGATGCAGCAGCATTTGAAACAATCAGACCATTTCCGCTTCGCGTCTTTCAGGAAGAGCTTCAATCAGGAGGTAATTAAACCATCCTTGCATCCATCGATAAGGAGTACCAACGTCCAATGGCACGCTGCTGGTTAGGTCGAGTTGAACATCATGCAGATCCTCCTTGATCTATCCATTCCCATGCACCGATGCACGCACCATTTCTCTTTGGGTGGGGTTAGACGTGTACTTTCTGTTTGGTTAGATGAGCTTCCATGCTGCATCTACATGCCGCATGGGCGTTCGGGTAGCTGACCAAATGTGTTAGGATGGGAACGCAAAGCGAAAGATGAGGTGCACACATCACACAGTATGGACCCTTTCATTTAGTTCGAGCCTCACATCGTTTTACTCTTATCGCAAGCAACCCTAGAAACCATCCACCCACCGTGAAAGCAAAAACTACCAACAATCAAATTTTCTGTTGAATAAATTTTGTGGTCATCCTATTATCTAATATATCCCCCACCTGACACACAGAGTGAGGGAGAGAAAAAAAAGGAAAAAGAAGAAAAAAAGAAAGGGGTAAAAAAGAAAATTATAAAGTGCAACTGTGTAGTAACAGATAGTAGCTAAAAGGGATGCAAAATATAGGTATAAAAAACGATGTACGCGGTACATATCACATATCTACATACGACATGCTAATTAAGTACGGTCATGTATAAGATAATTAACTTTGTATATATACTTTTACGGAGCAGGTTGGCATGGGTGGTGATCAGGTGCCATCTGATCAGCTTGGAAGACCATCAGATCAGCAGCATCATGCCGGCGGCCAGGGGCAGCAGCAGCCCCACCAGCCGGTCCATGCGACGACGGCCGTGCCCGCCACAGCGTTCCTGATCAGTAGGCCATCGAACCCCGTCTCGGCTATAGTGCCGCCTGCTATGCAGCACGCATCAGTTGTACTAGATCATGATCAGTTCCATGTGCCGGCGATCCTCCTCCACCACCACGAGAAATTCCAGGTGATTAAAATCTTGCATGATAGGGTAGTTTTGCAGATCTATATATTCTCAAGCAATAGAGGAATAACCTGGAACATGTATTAATTAAATGAATAAACATAGCTTGTCAAGTGTAGTTTCAACATTTGTCAAAGCATGCTAAATTTTATACATAGACAAGCATGAAATTTCAATACATTTTTTTAGTCGATGATACTTTTGTCTACCATTTTAAGTATTGAAAATTACATTTTATTTTGGTCAATTGCTTACCTACCTATGGTCTATATAGTTTTGCAAGAAAATATAGATCTATCATGATGCATACTGTAGCCTGTCACTTTTTTGGCTTTGCATTCTCACGGAAACACAATACTTTAATTAAATTGTTTCATTTAAACATTACCATAACAAAGAACTTGAAACAACAGCAACAGCAGCAGCTGCAGCACCAACAGCCACAGCAAAAGCTTGACCGCAGATCTGCCGGCTTGGAAGAACTGATAATGGGATGCACGTCGTCAACAAACGGAAAAGAGGTAAGTACACTGAAGATTTCTTGTTCTGATAATGTTTGAAACGAAAGTATTGTGTTTCAGTGAGACTCCTGATCAACCCCCTGGAACAGTCTCGTTGATTTGTCTAAACTAAGCATGTGTTTGCTAACACTTGGGGTTACTTCATTTAATTTGGTTCGGAATGAGCTAGCAGGGAACATTCACATTCCGTCTATCATTCGGTGTGTATAGACGAAAAGCTGCATGTTCATGCAAGCGAGGTGAGAGGATAAAAAGAGAGACTGCACCAGGGGGGGCCTGAGGAAACTTCAGTGTGGGGTCACTCTGTCCTTCTAGCATTCCGAAACAAACCCTCAGCCCCTCACCATGAAAGCTTTTTCGTCCCATTCGGTTCCATGCTTATGTTGGTCATTTTGGGTTCTTTCACAGCACGCATGCCAACAAAATCGAGAGAGAGAGAGAGAGAGATCTGTAGACTACTGTGCTGCTCCTAGTGAGATAGAAGAAACATCATGAACACATGCAAATAAGGACCACCCTTTGCTTTTGAGGCCAAAGAGAGCCCAAAGACCATCGTAAAAACAAGACCAAACTTTCATCGCTTTCATGACCATGTAGGTGAGAACGAGAGCTTTTTTTCCGTGTCGGTAGCCCTCTTCACTTTTCAGACTATAATTGTTTTTTAACTGTTATCTCATAAGAAAGGAAAAAAAGATGGAAGAAGGGGGGCAATATCATTCTTGTTAACTTTTTGCATGAATGTATTTGCACGAAAACCATGTAAGCAAGCACACATGATTTGTTTGTTATCATTGTTTCGGATTCATATTCTCGTACGTACATGTTACACAGTCTTGGATAGTCTTGTCAAGATCAAAAACGTCAGTTCAGATAAAAATCTAGTATAAAGTGTTCTCATCTCGCATACTTAAAAAAACGTTGGAAGGGGCACACTTTTTACTGCTGTCATACGTGTTGTCATATTATCTTTCGTTGTTTCTCACGCGCTCAACTGGTGCACTTCATTCAGTGAAGCAGCAAGTTAGCTCTCCCTTTTTTACTCCTTTTCATATTCTACTGCAGGAGGGTTCAATTCCTCACCCTCAGGAGACAGAATGGCCTTACCCGTACTGGCCACCTGACAACCAAGATCATCATGGGTAGTACAATACCAACAGAAAACTAACCACAACGCTTTCAATAGTTTGATGTTTGTATGTTTGAATATACAATGTGGCTTTCTTGGAGAATGTACTTCTGTTGGGAGAAGAAAGATGAAGCATTTCTATATAGATCTTCTTCTTTTTTTTTTTGGGGGGGGGGGGGGTCATAATATCTTTGAACTCTCTCCACGAAAGACGAGACAAATTGAGCAACGAAAAAAAAAGGGTGAAACATGGATGCTAAGAAATGTCCTGTTGTGCTGAGGCAGAATGGGGCATTACTCGCGTAGCTAGATGCAAACAGTATTACGTCAATTTAATTGAAGGATAGCTATGTAAACCTATTCCTGGTTCATCATGGTTTTTATCTGTATTAATTAAATAATCTTCCAATTGTAAAAAGTAGTATTGTTTGCATGTACATTAATTAACTATTTTTCTTTCATTCTTTAGTTGATACTATGTTTTGAAGTTTTGCTTCATTTGTCCGAATGCATTGTTGATGAATAAGCTTAAGAGTTTTTTTTCTTATTTCTAGTGGAACGAATATTATTATTTTGCTTTTGTCATGAGCAGAACCCATTCTAAGTTGCTGTAAGAATAAGCTGAACAACATATTACTGTTCTATTGGAGACATAGGGACGAATTATTATAAAAAATGTATGTCTCAATTAAGATGGGTCCACATAGGGTCGATGTATGTATATGTGTATACAAAACAGGTTGGCTCTACTAACGATATGCTTTGATATATATTTGAGAAAAAAAGAAATGAGATGGAATAGTTCTCTTAAATTCTTTGTCATAAATTCCATTAGGAAGAAGAAGTTTGGATTAATTTGATAATACCACTACAATTTTTGAAATTTAAGATATGCTATCCGAACCTATATTTCATCCACTTGCAGAGCCCTGTAATGACACATTGTTGGTATATTTATAAATTTAAAAAAATGTAACGCATTATATCTAACCGGCCCGAAGTTTCTTTGAATCCTGAACCAACCTGTTGGACGTGTGCGAATGTGTGCGGGTCGATGAAGCAAGTGCATGGAATGTGGACCCATGATGCATGGTTTTGGCGAGCACAAGGCTTTTGCTCTCCACGGTTCAACTTGTGTGGCATGTAATTAACTATACCAAGTTAAAAATAAGACAAGTAAAATTTTGGCGAGTTTATGCTTTATAGAAAAAACTTGTTTAAGCATATGCAACATATTGATACAAAGTATTCCCTCCGTTAAAATTGTTGTTGTTGGTTAGTTTAAATTTGAACTAACCTGCAACAATAATTTTGGAACGGATATAGTATTTAGATTAAGCAGTGGCAGATGCTTCTCCAGCACCAATATGCACTCTTGGGAGCTAATGGGTTCTTATTTGCTACCATTTTAATAGACGGAGCTGATGGGAATCCTTGTACGTACTATCGGCACATATGCTTGCCTTTCTCGTCTCGCAAAACTCTTTGATCTCCGAGTTAGGCAAAAGGAAAGGTTCTTCTATTATTATTTGTATCGTTGTACTTACCCCACCTTCTTTCCTGTTTGTTTCCTTTATTGTCTCTTTGTTTCAGTGCACGCAAGCTCGCTACATCTGGAGTCATTCGAATAAAATCCCATCATTCATATATATTCTAGTATTTCAAAATTGGTTAAGCCTGATATCAGGTTTTCAGCTACTAGCACAACTCCCGGGTTGTAGTCGCTCAACAAGCAAGTCGATCATGTAGTTGTAGCGTTTGTCGTGTCTGGTGTATAAGGGCAACCACAATGCTTATTCTAATTTGGTACATAAGTATAGGGTTCATCACAAAGTAATATTTTGTTGTTACTTTTCTCACAATGTTAAAGTTAACTTCTAGATTAAAATATTTATTTCAGAATTTGTCTATTTTTCTCATGGCTACTCTATTCTATAGCAAAACAATATTCTAATAATTTATGGCTTCGCAATAGTATTATAGATAGCTTTTGTTGTTTTTTTTTTATTACCTGCTTCAACAATGTGTATAGTTGATTTTAAAGAGTATTTTATTGCATACTGAACGAAAACGTACCAGAAAACGACAATAACTCTAGGTCATATACGTGCAAGACCAGTGTGGTGGCGAATAGGATTCGATCTGTGTCTGTCGCTTTCCACAGGAGATAGAAAGGGAGAGGAACGACAAGGGAACGCCGTGTCTTATTCCCTCACTCTCTCACAGCGGAGGGAAAGATTTGCGAATCAGTTTCAAGCAACATATAAAAACAAGATATATATCTCCCTTCTTACATAAATTCCAAAAAAAAAATGATCTTTGAAATAAATGAAAAGAAGCTAATCGTATAAAGTGCACATGCTTGCGGCGTAGCCAGCTAGCTAGAGTACTTACTTAACTAGCAGCATCAATTTGTTAGTCTCTCCCATGTGTGGTTGATTCGGTCCCATAAAGAAGCTGCAAGGGGAATTGCGTGAGTGGGATTCCGAATAACACAACGTGCATCGCGCCCTTTTTGGATTCTCCAGTTTGATCTAGCTCTCCTAAGGGGGAATACTAGAATTTCACATGTCATACAGTAATTTTATAGGAATCAAATCAATTTTTTTAAAAAAATATAAGAAATCGAAATAAATTCCATGTTCGGAAGGGGCTTACTCCCTCCGGTTCCTTAATTCTTAATGTTTTGAACAACTACACGGTCTTTAAAAATGTAAGTTTGACTTTTATTTTTTATAAAGTTTTTATTTAAAAGTGACCTATACGAATTTTTATCAAAGTATTTTTAAGATAAATCTAATAATATAATTTTTCATATTTTGAAACTTAACAATTTTAAGTTATTTGTAATTTATAATTCTAATATTTGACCAAAGTCTTATCAAAACGATAAGAATTATGAAACCGAAGAGAGTAAGCTGTCAGCAGATCTCTTTTACTTTCATTATACATGGCAATTAACTTTTCTTTATTTATGATGTTAATTTTTTATCTCCATGTTAAAGAGAGTGGCACAATTCAGCTTTGATGCGATTCTGCTTGTTTATAGGTTTAGTGTTAGGTAGGGACAAGAGTGATCGTTCGAATCTACAAGTAATATATGAAAGCTAGCCCACAACATATGAAAACACCACTTTAATTTTTGCGGCAAGTACTATTTGTTATTGTTAAACAATCATTTTTCTGAATTCGCTCGATCGGCACTAGCTAGGCATATGCTCAAAAGAAAATTTTGGCGAGTATGTACCACGGATATCTCGATTCTGTGTGTATGTCCCTAGTTTTGTTTGGGGATCTTCACACAGCACAAAAGCCAGGGAGGAAATCCCAGGTATCATATAAACAACCAGTGAGCTCATCCCGCCAGTGTATTCCTTTTGTTTTAAAAATGAACCTGCAACAATAATTTTAAAATGGAAGAAGTGTCTTCTTCATTTCTAAATTGTTGTTGTCATTAATTTTTAACATGACTTTTGACTATTCGTCTTATTTAAAAATTAATTTAAATGTGTAAAATTATAAGTTATAATTTAAACTACTTTAGTGATAAATAGAATTATAATGAAATAGATAATATTCATTAATTCTTTTAATAAAACAAAGAGTTAAAGTTGATGTAATGAGTTAGTGGTGATAAAAAATTAGGACCGAAAGGGGTATTTTGTTGCAAGATCGAGAAAAAAGAAGTTGATAGGCGGCCCAATGCCGTACACGCAACTGGGCCTCTCTTTTTCCCAGCCTTCGGAGGCCTACTTCCCTCCTTCCAACTCACGGTCCACTTTCCCAGTCCTCGGAAGTCTCACGGCCCACGGACGAATGGGTAAACAGTGACACCATCCGGAGCAGATGAAATCATAAAGCCGCCGAGGCGACGACCTAATCGGCCGTGGCCTCCGTGTGTCGCTTTGTTGTGCCCATCCGCCATCGGCGAGCCCTTTCACCCGAGCAGGAGGCGCCACGCCCATCACGCTTGCCAAATCTTCCTCGTTCAAATCAAGAATGTCTCGCAGGCTCTCATTTATTTCCGTGTTTCAATGACGAATGATGTTTCGTTGCTTGCGGTTGCTCCTGTCGGCTCGGCGACGTCATCGTACCGTCCCTCTTAAATTCAGCAAACTGAACGAGTTGCATTGCATCCTTGATGGGTGATCACATGAATCATCACCTCGCCCTCTGAATCCTCCGGGTACCTGTTCACTGACCATTCCATTAAGTGGCAGCCAGTGGTATGTTTTGATTCGAAGCAGTGCGTGAAAAAATGTGCCCTGATCCGCTGAGGCCTGGGATGAGCTGCTGAATCTTGTTTGGAATAAATTCCCTCTGGATAGAAAGGCAGAGCTGACGTAACCACTGTTACTAGTACTCAACAGTGACAATCTCTGATTCTCGTGTGACACATTAAGCTCCCAGTAACAGTGAAGAAAATCGTCTCCCTTGCATCTTTCTGCAAAATTGTAGTACTGTCACTACTATTAGTACTAGCTTAACAGGAGCAGCATTAAAGAAGGTACCGACTATGATGCAGAATTTTCTACCTTTAAATTCTCATTTAGAACAAAAAAAATTCACATGTCATACATGCATTTCATAAGAATCAATTCAATTTCATAAAAAAAATGTAGAAATTGAAAAAAAAATCATGCATTCCAAGCGGAATTTGAAAATAAAAATTCATGCATTCTTGACTACCAGCTAAAAGTGATTGTATTGCAGCTACTCAAGTCGAGAAGGGATGCTAACTGAAACTGTCATTAGAACGGAACTTAGAGCAGTCCCAATGAGACATTAATTGTGGTTTCTATCTCACTTAAATATGGTGACATGTCAGCAATTTGATGATGTGGCAATGTAATTAAGAAGGTGAGAGAAGGAAAAAAAAAGAAAAACTCGTTTCTCTTCCAGGGAACGACGTGTTCGCTTGCCCCGATGCTTGAAGAAACCGGTAAACTCGCGATGGGCAGACTCCGGTCGTCGATTCCTTTGGCCAGGAGGATCATGTACGCCGTCGTCGACTCCTTGCGCACCCCCGCATTTTTGCTTCTCCCCCGTGCCCCCCTCCCCCTCCCCGTTTTTCCATCTACTTCGTGTGCGCGCCCTCTCTTCTTTCGCGCTTTCCCACCTGTTCGCGCCCAAGATCTTGAAACCCTACCTGGCCGCGCCGTCCGTCTTCTCGACCGCGCACCAGTGTCGTCTGGCTTCTCTCGGCCGGCCCCTCTTCCGAACGCCTCCTGCGCCCCTGCGTCGGCCGGTCCGCGCCGGCGTTGTCCGGCACCTCCACCGTGCGGCCACCGCACCTAGGTCCTCCATCGCACGCCTACGTCGGCCGGACCCTCTTCCGCGATGCATCCTGCGCCTCTGCGTCGGCTGGTCAGCGACGGCCCTGCGACGGACTTAACCCCGACGCCTGCCTCCTGCTCCGTTGTCCTGCGTCCGGCCTCCTGCATATTTGGTATCCCGACTCTCAGGTCAGCGTGGCAATTCTGTCTCCCTATGTCTTAATCCCACTTTGAAAACTGACAAAATTCATCCTTAATTTCTCAGGCAGCAATGGATCGAGGAACCGATTCTCCTGCGGCACCTGGTTCAAGATCCTCTTCTCAAGTTTCTGGTTTTCCTACATGCTGGACAGCATCATCTCTTGGAGCCTTCTTCGGCCATGACTCAACTCCTAGTCAAGTGTACGTTGCTGTAAAATTCAAAATTGCAATATGTTGTTGCAATATGATAACTGCAATATGTTGTTGTGGTACTAGATTTTAGATTTACTGAAGATTTAATTTAGTTACTACTTTTTAACAGATAATGTGGTTCTGTAATTCAACATATTCTATATTATTGGACCAAGCAATGCCCCCAATTCAACACTATTTTCAGTGAAGATCTGAGTATAGGTTTTGAGTAGTGACATACAGTATGGTTATGTAGTACATTTTTTTGTTATTGCCCTGTAATTCCCTTCTTTTTTCTTATAGAGTTCTTTGAATAGTAGAAGATATATGGCTCCTCCAAATTCAGTTCTTTAGCATTAATCTGCCAACATGTTTGAGAACTATTTGCTAATTTTTTCAGGATGTACCTGCCACGTGGATTTACCAATCTTCTCCAGTCAAACCATCTTAATGCAAATAATTGTCCTGAAAATTTCCATTTCGTTGGTAGTACTGCTTCCCAACAGGCAAAATCTCCAATTGGCCCTAGTTCTAGAGGAACTATGTCTGGTGGAAGCCCCACAGTGCATGAAGTAAATGCAAAAGAGAAGGAAACAATCCATATTGATGTCGATGAAAGTAACGAGGATGTTAGAACTGACAAGCGCCTTCAATGGATGAAAGATGAAGATATTAGATTGGTAAGCCACATCCATTCTCTATTTTGACTTTGGATTTATGAATAATGGCAACTAGTTTCACAGCCATTGAATTTTTGGTATCTTTCTAAATGTAGGCCTCTGCTTGGTTGCATAATTCAAAGGACCCCGTAGATGGAAATGACAGGAAGGCAGATCAATATTGGACTGCTATTACTGAAGAATAAAACAAAACCACGGAAATGTCTCGTAGGAGGAACCGAAACCAAATGAAAATATGTTGGGATCATGTCAAGAAACTTGTAATTGAGTTCCATGGATGTTGGGTACGAACCACAAAAGTGTACCGAAGTGGCATGAGTGACGACCAACTTATGGAGAAGGCTGAACAGCTTTATGCTTCTGAACATGGTGATAAAGAGTTTAAGCTGAAGCATATTTGGAAGGTTGTTCGACATGATAGGAAGTGATCTGCATATGTAAAGAAAATGGAAGGGGGAAAAGAAAAGGACAAGGATGCAGGTTCTAAGACAGCACAAGTGGTGAATCTTGAAGAGGGTCCTAACATTCGTCCTATGGGTCATAAGAGCGAAGGATGAGCGCAATGGAAAAAGGAAGGCATCTGATGCTTATTCTATTATTAGTGAGAAGCTAGACGAGTTCATTGAAGTAATGTGATACCCTAAAAAAATTCAAATTTAAAATTTGAATCTTGATAAGTGCCTAAGTGGAAGTTTCTGATTCGGATTTATTGAAATTTATTTGAATTTATTTGAATTCGTTCGAATTGGAAATTTTCTTAGTTTAAAAAAAAAGCCCAAAATTCCTACCGGGCCGCTCCTTTCCGGCCCAACACCCCAGCCCCACCTTCAGTCCGTGGACACGCCTGGCGCACCCCAAGCCGGACGTCACGCTTCTCCATCCCCCGCACAGTGCTAGCTTGTTGCGTCGCTTCCAGCCGCGCGAGCTCGATGTTGCCAGTTTCTGACGCGTCGCCGTCGCTCGACGGAGCTCCGCCCATGCCGTCTGCTCCCACTCGTCACGCACAGGCCCCGCTCGACGTAACGCCCTCGCCGCGCACAGGAGAACCTCGCCCATGCCTAGTAAAGTCGCCTCACCGACCGTCTTGACCGGTCGCCGCGGCGCCCCGCTCCTCTGCCCGCCTCGCCGCCTTTAAAAAGGCTCCCGGGCAGCGTCTCGACCTCACCGTGCTTTCGGCGCCATCAATAGGTCAATCCGACATCTCCTCTCGTCCAATTTCAAGTTTTCCCCTTCGACCCTCGCTGCTACCGCGCCGCCAAATTCCTCACCGTCGGTCACTGGAGCGCCGGTTCAACCGAGGCCATGGCTTCACCACCACCCTTTGCGCGCTTCTAAAGCGCCGGCACGGCCACTCCTCTTCGCGCCGTGGNNTTCCAAGAAAATCCTCACTTTGCAAATACACCCCTACACATTAAAACCCCACTTAACAAAGCCCTTTTTGTCACCACAAATTTCACATTAGCTCTCTAATTTTTAAAAAATTACAAAAGGACCCTTACATCTTATTTTTACCACTATTTTCACATATCACCTCCGTTTATTGAGGTCTTTGCACCATTAGAACCATAAACCCGAGCTCCACCTTATAAAGCCACCCAACACTCTGAGACCTTCTATTAATTTTGTGTTTATTCAATCATCGTTTTATGTTCATTTCTATGTAAATTTATTTATTTACTTTTTATCGTTTTCATGTGTAGACGATGAAGCGCTCGGAGACGAAGAGGCCGACGACTCGGAGTACGAGGAAGAGCCCGAGGACACTTTCGAAGGCAAATCCTAATCTTTTGATCATTTTGTTCCTAGTTTCGCTACGCACCTATAGAACTCGTATGCTTGCATGTTCGTAGCTATATGTTTAAAACATTGTGTAGTTATAAACCTATTTGCTATACACGTATTTGTATTTATGTCAGTAACTTGGACTTCATAGGTATAAATACCACCTTGATACCGGATTGTCAATCGAACCTTGTTAACCGTAGGAATTTCGTCATTGAATACTTTAATGCACGAAAAGCTGCCTTGAATTAGAATGCTTAGGAACACTCTCACGTGAAGCTATGCTTCATCATTTAATATACATAACCATCATTTATCAAACGAGTTACAAGAGTTTGGAGGTGTGTGTTAAACAAAGTGGGATGTGGCATAGTGAAAACTGGTGATAGGTGTTGGGAAGAGATAATGTTTTTTGATCGTGGGGCGGGCTCCTAGAGCTGTGTGCTGTGTATAGGTTTTAGACTAGTCCACCTGCCGTAGACGTGCGCTGCCCCTGTCATATAAGGACCGGTTCATCGGATCTCAACGTAGTGATTTCGTGCAACCACATAATCTGTCTATGCGGGACTCTCTCCACCCCTTCGGTCGTCCACTTTGACCCCTAAGACAGTCGGGTAGTACACAAGTCGCAGGAGCAAACGTGAGATACTCACGGTCCAGTTTTCGATTACAACAATAGCCCGCGCCATAGGATCGTACTGTCCACTAGTATAGCCTCTGTTTTTCTTAATTACCCGTCTGTGTGTAGGTCCCAGGGTGTAGACGTGGATGACCTAAACCCACGGTCTGGCTACAGAAATGTGTTATCGCGTCATCGGTGGGCTGAAAAACCCCGAGAGATGACCCCTGTTTGTATCTTAAGGCAGACTTTATAGACACTTTGGTGTGCGTTGGAGTGAACTTTATACAACTCTGTTGATCAAGAGGAGCATAGCTTGTGGGTACAGTGTACAATCTCTGCAGAGTGTATAATCCATCCAAAATGGTCGTTGTCACGGTATTGACACATTACAGTTTGGGCTCACAATGATTAGTCTTGATCACCTCCTTGATGGTGTGAGTGGCTGTAGCTACCCGTGTTTTGAAAAGTGTCTGGCTGGGATAGTGGAGGCCCATCCAGTTAAAATTTGAAAATTGGCGGGAAAGGTGATTACTCCCTCAGGTCTAACCTCTAAAATACTGATAAAGTAGGGACACCTCAATCCCCATTTTGAAAACTCTTCTATAGAGAAGCCTGCATAAAAAAGCTTTCACAAAAAAGAAACCATAGCCCCTCCTTGTCGGCCTTGTAAGTATGAATACAGCTAAGTACAGGGTTAGAATTTACTGAGTACTTTTGTGGTCACCCTTGCCGATGTCGCTCAGATAAAGAAAAAGATGGTGCTGGCCTCGATGGCGATGAATAGGACTGTTCTGCGCGCAAGTTTGCCTGTGAATTTTGCTTCTTGTCTTCCCTGTTTATGTAATGAATGTGCGAGGCTGTCTGGTGCACCTCGTTGGCTTGTAATATAAGACTTGGATGTAAGACTCTTTTTGAGACAATAAATGTAATATTATTGGTATATGCTATGTATCCACGATGTACGTGCGTGACAACTACTGATCTAGGGATTGGTACGGTGCTCACGGGATATCTCAGAAATGGGGCACGTCAAGTAAGCACAGTTGCTAGAAAGGAACGTGATAAGTTTTTAGAGGTGCAGCAAAATTTGACAAATAGTAAAGTTGAAGCAGCCAAGCTTAACCATAAGGCAACACAAGAACAAACTAAGTGTAAAATGCTAGACGTCTATAAAGAGTTACTGTTCGCGCCTACAAGCAATCTTAGTGCACAAGCTTTGGCTGAGAGGGAAAAAGCAATGGAGAGTATGAGATTGACCTTATTTGGTCAAGGAAATTAAGGTAATTTCTGTGTCAACATACTTTTCGTGTTCTGTCCTGTTTAGATTATCCACTTTTCTTGTCCTATTGAGATGTACGTAGGCAGTGCTGTTAAGATTATCCACTTTTATTGTCCTGTTCAGATTATCCACTTTTCTTGTCCTATTGAGATGTACGTAGGCAGCGCTGTTAAGATTATACACTTTTATTGTCCTGTTCAGATGTTCTGTTTTTTTTTT
>BCLH01001441.1:8962-79379 GCA_001602315.1 Zoysia pacifica | reverse complement strand
TTTGTCGTCCTAAGTCAAAGATATATATCTTTGAACGTCAATTCTAGAATTTTGTATATTTAAAATATAAGATTTATGTTTCTTATCTCACCAACGCATGTAAAAAATTTTATATTCTACTTTCTTAGTTTTTAAATTGCTATCGTTAGAATAATAACTTTAAATTATTTTTAAATTAGAATTATTTTCTAACAATAACAATATAAAAATAGAGGGAGTACTTTTGATATGCAGTAACCATACCAGTTGTGTATATTTGATGAGATATATAATAGAAACACAAAATAAATGACAATATATGTGTTTCCGTTGCTAGGTTTTCGGACGAAAGAAGTATATGTAGCCGATAATAGAAACACAAAATAATGACAATAGTTGTTAAAACTGCATAACCGATAATCGAATAGATTAAGGTCCTGTTTGATACAACCGTAACTTGTTAAAAAAATAGTTTATTTTCACAGTTGGTAAAAAGCAGCTGAAAAATAAACTGATGTTTAATTTATTTTGAGAATCTACTGATCTAATAAGCTGTAAAATAAATTTGCTGTTTAGAATAGCTTCTGTTTATTTTTATAAATAAACTAAAAATAAGCTATACAAATAGAACCTACTTCTATACCAAAGATGTGGAGGTGAGGAAACTTGTGTACCCAAAAGAAATCTTTATATATTAAACGCTCGTGCGTTCTCTCAACCTTGTTGCGCCATGTCATCTTAAAAAATAATAACCATCGAATTAAAATCTAACGGTGTATATTAGAAACGAGAAAAAAATCCTTTCTTCGCTCAACGTAAGAGCGTGCTTCTACACACAACAGGAGCAGATATAAATAGTTGTGCTATCGGCCTAGCTTTTTCAGATCCACACGCTATCATGTCATAGTTAATTTCGTATTATTCAATAAAATAAAATAAAAATCATATATTTTATTATATTTTTATTTATTTAAAATATAATTTATAATTTTACGTATTTTAAAAACATAAATTGTGACGGTGTCTTTCACTGAACAGAAAGAGTACCAAGAATATTTTAGAACGTCATTCGTTATATAACATAACGGTTTAATTGAATTCTTTAACTTTTATGCAAGCTTTTCGCAGTTGAAGTATATTTAGCACTATAATCTGATCTCATTTAGATCACGATTAGAAAATCTGCGCGGCAATTGCCATGCTTTTCGTGTATGTTTATTCCAAAAGATATAAGAGAAGTTCTTATAAATTTATTCTACTTGCAAGTATATGCTACAATTAAAGATATTTATATGTTATAAAAATATATATTTAGATAACTTAAATTGTTTTATCTACTAAAAATGCTCCTTGATTACTATGAGAATTAAGATTCAATCTTTTTCCCACTTACAACTCCGGTCTAAAAAAAATAGTAGCTTTGAACGCAATGTTTTAATCAAACATTGCTAATATAAATTAATAATAATTTTAAATTTATTAAGTTATAAAATTAAAAATAATTTGTTTTAAAAATACTTTTTTAAAAACGTATCGATACTATTTTTTATTAAATATTTTATAGATAACAAGAGTCACACTACTATATCGACAACTTTTTTTTTAGATCAAAGTATATGTTTATAGAACTTTGTTATAAATTAACTACACTTTTATTTATTAAATAATAAATTTAAAATATACTGCTTCAACTAAAAATGTAAAATATATATATATAAAAATATAGTCATTACTGCAATAACCAAACTAGTTTTACTTCTGTCCTAGGAATAGCTAGCTAGTGCAATTTACCTATGCCCTTGAGCTACCTGTAAAGCAGCTATCACGATAGATGGAGACAGGCTTTTCGAGTGACTAGTGTACTCCCGCCTATCGACATCAGAGGCCACCGACTTGCTATAATAACCAGCTTTGTGTCGGGAACCGTATCTTGATTTTTTACTTTTAGATCCGGAGTCCTGTGCTGACCGATCCGCTCGCTTGCTTGAAGTATAAACATACACCAACCGAAATTTGTAATCATGTCCTTTTAGTGTTCTTATAACATGGGTTTTCTATGCTTCCAATTAAGGGCATGTTCGTTTAGGTTAGACATTTTGAAAAAGCTAATCAGTGTCTAAGTTAAAAAGCTGACTGATAAAATTTATATGCTAATTATATTTTATAATATATTTTTAGTTTATTTGCATACAAAAGACTTTCGAGCTTTTTGAATGGAAAAGACAGCTGAAATAAATAGAGCATAAGAGATATTACAATGTTTGAAGTTAACTATGAGCGTTCATTTAATTAGATCTGGTGGTTAAAAATAGACAGTTATCTGATTAAATATACCAAAATAATGATATCAGTACCACAAATTGGATCGATAATAATTTTTAAAAATCAATGATTAAATTAGTTCAAAAAAAAACAGGTACTTCTAAGTACCCATCAAACACCGTAACAAATCTCACCGAGCATACTTAAATTAGTCTGGGCTCTAATAGAAAGAGAATTGTAGGCCAATACTCCAGTGTAGCATCACACAGTTATATGGAATAGATGCTTTCATTAACCGCACGCACGTTAACATTCGACCTTTGCTGGTGGCCGCGGCCACATCCATCTCACGGGAAGAGAAGAAAAACGAATAGGATGCGGCCTACGTGCCCGAGGGCAAACGACATGCAAACAGACAACAAAAACTAAGCTAATTAAAGGCCCGGCAGTAAGATGCTCAGCAAGGCTAATAAGCTATTTTTTCAGAAAAGGGAAATGTATTAAGGACGTTCTAGATAGAGCAACTGCTGTTGATTTACCTCTTAAAAGGTTAGATACGAATTCGATCAGCTGTTGATTTAAGTAGAAAATATAAAAAAATAAATTAATATCAACCGATAACGTGTCTTTGATTATTATCACATACTAAAACTTATTAATTACCTTCTAAATTAAATAATTTACCTTTTAGAAGATAAAAAACAATTTAAGCTATGAGATTATTTTAAAATCTACTTACATATTAATATTCATACCTCTGTATCGATAGATATATGTAGCTGTCAGTCATTACAAACCAGAATGATATTGTTATCATAAAATATGGTAACTGGTTTTGTAACCTCCAACAGCTTAACTCAAATAAAGTAAGTCTATTGCTAAAGCATAATCCATAGGAAGAAAAAATTACCTAGCTAGTACTCATTCCTGTTAACTATAGCAGCGATGGTTGCGCGCGATTACATTAGCGCCGGGTCGATGGATCTGGCCTTGCCTCGCCTCGCCTTTTGCGGGCTTTATGCGGTTGCGGTGGCGATTAAACTGTGGGGCTGTTTGGTTTGTATCTAGATTAACTTCAAATCGTTGGTAAGAAAAAAATATTTGGATTATTAATTTATCAAATCGATGGTAACGAGTAAGAAACTAGTATTTAGATGGTAGCCATATCAATATTTAAGTAAAGGTATTAAATATGACATGTGAAAACTAACAATTACAATATTTTTTTAATATTAAAATATAGTTAAGTGAGATATCGTATTATAGATTTAATTACAAAGAACACAATGGTGCACTCTAAATTTGATTTTGATCTATTATTTAGGAGTAATTGCCATTTAAATGAGGCTAACTAAATAATATAGGAATACGTGCAGCTAGTCACCTGCTGGCATGTAGCATGGCCAACCTTGGCCAGCACTTCCAAACCGTTGGCGAGCGATTTGCTCGCCCTACTTCTCGCCGGCGTTGGCTGCAGAAAACAGTGGCAATGTCAAATTTTTTGTTGGTAAACCAAACTTTAAAAGAGAACCAAATGATACCTAAATTTTATTGTTGCATCAAAGTTTGGTAGGGTAAGTGAAGGTAGTAAACCAAACGCACCCATATAGCTCGTCGATGGTCCTGCACCGGCGGCCGACACCTGTCGCCGGCGCGAGGCGCCAAAGTCACCGCTCCCACGCGCGGAGACGGCGATGCGCGCATAAAAATAACCCGCACCCACCATCACCAGCTGCTAGCGAGCTCTCTTTCGGCTCGTACGATGTGCTATGAGCGAATTGCCCGAAAAAGCAGCAGCAGCAGCCGCGGTATATTCTTTTACGGACCGCTCCACTCCATGCCCCAACTCCAAGGCGAGCGCTTTCGTTCCTTCCCACCGAGGGCGAGGGTGGAGCGGCCCCGTTGGCCCAACGGACGACGATGAGTTAGTCTGAAATGCTGAATTGGTGGCTTCCGGCACCGGCGACCGACAGCAGCTGGCGAGCTAGCTAGCGCGGGCAACAGGGACACGAGGACTTTGTTTTTAAGCTGGCGGCCGCGCTTGTTGGCCGGACCTTCCTCGTGCTGATGATGCGTTTTTTGGGTTGGCGATTAGGTGGCGATCAGGCCAGACCGCCAAAGCACACCTAACGAATCGGAGGGGAGGGCACATTGACGCGGGAGCGAGCTCTACGCAACAAAAGGTTACGGTACGTGGAGGCGCGGGTAGGGGACCAAGTCGATTCTTGAATCCCGGGAGGGCGTGGGAGGGTCTGCTGACTGCTGCTTAATTAGTACTCCCTCCGATTTTTTTTTTAAAAAAATCATTTTGATAACAATATGATCTTTAAAATATAATTTTGATTGTAAAAATTTTGGTTACAAAAATAACATGTGTATATACTCCACTTCGTCGGCGTCAAGAGTTGAAGAGACTCGCTCGCACTCGTGGTGGTAGTCACCATTCGACTTATGTCGTGCATAGCTCTCTGGCGGATCAGGCGGCACGAGTTAGGCCCCATGCACGTTAACTGACCGATCAAGATCGATCTAGAGACCAGACTTGACCGAACTACTACTAGTGATCGATAGAAAATTAGGTACTCGCACGCGCACACCCTACTAGCCTCTGAACAAAATGGATATGTACTCCTATATGTATACTAGTGGAGTGACGAGGGCAGCAAATGTTGCCCTCTATGTGTGCCGCTACTGCTCCACGCGTCGAGTCTCTAGAGCATACCGTGCATGAAGTATGTGTTTGGTAACATTTTTTTAAGAGAAATGTTACCGTGTTTTTAGAGGTACAAGAGGTACTTTCACCTGTTCAATTAATCTTAGCCGTTGATTTTTAAAAAATAATACAAAGCCCACCATTCTTTTAACCAAATCTACTATTTTGGTACATTTGAATATCTCTCTTTTTTTAATTTTTGGGCACCAGCAGCTACTCGATCCGTACATCCAAAAAATTTATTTCTACGATTAACAAAATTTAAATTTGATTAATATATACCTTCGGTTTAAAATATTGACATTATTGATTTCTAGTATCAACTTTGACCATTCGTCTTATTCAAAAAATTTGTTCAAATATAAAGATTTTGTTATTATTTGCTTTATTATTAGTGGTATTTAAAATAAAATATGACTAATAATTTTACACATGGGAATAATTTTTTTGATTAAAATGAATAGTCAAAGTTGATGTTATAGTCAAACCGGAAGGAGCATTTTGATTAGATCCATAAAAAATTATTTTTTTTAACATGTCATCGATGCTAGTAATACACACTGTGTAATTGATACTACTAAGGTAATATTGTCTTTGTGGATTGAGTAGCACACATTGAGAATTACAAGTGGCAAAAATTGTGAAAGCCGCATAGCTTGTTACCAATAACTTCCAAGAATGGAGGGTCTACCGTATAATATACTAGTGACTTCCTCTGATTATTTTGTACGCGATGTTGGGTAATTTAATATTGAAGTAGCCAAAATAAACAGTTGGAGGGAGTATTTACAAGCTTTGTTACAACGGAGCATTATTTTACACACGATCTATTGATTGCTATTGATCATCACCTACATAGACGGACTAGACGACATGCATGGCGCTTTCAGCAAGAAACACGCAGTAAAACTCGGCGCAACACAGCCATCTGTCTCCTGATTACAAGTTAGAGCAGGAAATAATCAGAAGAGCAATTTACTTATTTCTAGCTTTTGTTGACCAACACTTTGACCAATAATTTATATAAATTTAATCAACTTAATTAATATATAAATTATATATTATAAAAATATTATTTATGATGAATCTAAAAATATAAATTTTATATTAATCAAATTAATTAAATATATATAAATTATTGGTCAAAGTGGTAGTTAACAAAAACTAGAAATGCTCTCTCTATTTTTAAAATAATGTTGCCGTTAACTTCTAATATAAACTTTGACCATTCGTTTTATTCAGAATTTTTTTGATAAATATCATATATTTTATTATAATTTGATTTATCATTAATTAGAGTTATTTGAATCATAATTTAAAATTTTACATATTTGAATTAATTTTTTAAATAAAATGAATAGTTAAAGTTAATGTTAAAAATTAATAATGATATTAATTTAAGAACAGAAAGAGTAAGCTTTATTGAGATGGAGGGAGCATTGGAGTATGGAATTCGCGTGACAACGACGTGGCCTTTGGCCGCGAGCGACAGGGAGAAGAGCTCGCCTGTGACCCATATATATGCGGCAATGGTTCACTCGTTGTTCCCTGCGGGACAGCATAAGAGGAAAGAGAGGCTTGCTGCTTCCCCAGCCGGCCGTAGATCCAAAGCTACGAGCCTTTCGAGGCGAAGCTGTCGATCCATAGTTTTGTGTTGAGTTAGCAAGCTTAAGCTTGCTGCTTAGCCACATGGGCGGATCTGTATACATAGGAGTGGGTGCGGCCGTATCCACGGAAAAATGAAATTAGTACTGGTCAGAGCTAAATTTTTACTATATCCACACCCACACCTCGAAAATCTTTGCACCCTCTAGACATCGGGTTTGCTCTAGCTCCATCCAAGTTGGCCAGAAATGGAGGGGCAGCTCTCTTGGGGAAGGCAGGAGATGGACGGGTGGAGGAAAGGGCTGTGGACAACGCAGGAAGACAAGCTGCTCATCGAGCATGTCAGGCAGCACGGAGATGGGGGGTGGAACTCCGTCTCCAAGCACACAGGTACGGTTAATTTTTAAGAATTAATTCAATTGATTTCTTGTTTCTTCGAATCTTAATTTCCTGCTGGAGCTCAAGTACGAGCCTACAGTTCTTTTCATGCACAAAATATTGAAAGAACCTCTTTTTACTGACCAAATTGCAAGCAAGTTGCAAGTGGCAGTCAACCGGACAGTCCCTTTTGTACATGTACTTAGGAATTGCCAGGATCTCCAAGTGCCAACTTGCAGGTCATCAGTGTCCCATGATTCTAGCATGAGGCTGTTGCGTGCCCGCTGAACGTAGTGTTCTCACTCCTGTTGTCCTCTCTCAAGTTGAACAGTTCTGATTCAAAAAACGTTGCTCTTGCAGTAGTACTTCGTTAAATCTTCCCTTTTCTCTATTGCCTGGAGCTGCTACTGCGAACGATCAGCTTTCATCCAAGATTTTACGGGAAAAATGAACTTCTGTATAAGATGCAGCCATGCTGATCTTAACTAATAATCCAGAATGAAAATGTACTGCAAGCTTCATACAGTTAAGCAAACATTAATTTGCACAAATGAATGCAGTGCAACACCGGTAGATGTGTAGAGTAAGAACGAAAAGATATCCGTCGTCAGATTAAGATCTAGTTATAGGTGGACTATATATCTGGATCCCATTCTCATGGATACACGTTGCAGATTTAGTAATCAAGTGTATCTCTTGACGAGAAAGTGGGCATAGAAGTGTTTCTGAAGTTGCGCATACCAGCAGGGAGGAGTAGTCTTTTCGATGCACCTCTTTAATTACATAAATGTGAACATGGTAGATTTTTCAAGAAAAAAAAAAGGTAACTAATTGTTTATCAAAATGATATGTTATCTCCAAGTGAGTTGGTTAGCTGGTGAAGACCATAACTTTCTTACCACTTAAAGTTAGCAGACTAACCATTATGGTACATGCCACATATGTACTTACTTGGTTACGTAGGTGCTTTCATGCTTTGTTGAGTTCTGAGAGCCATTTCTCCCTTTGGTTGTTCGTTGATGCAGGGCTGAAGAGAAATGGCAAGAGCTGCAGGCTGCGGTGGGTGAACTATCTGAGGCCCGATCTGAAGCATGGCAGGATCACGTCCCAAGAGGAGAGAATCATAGTTCAGCTCCACGCTTTATGGGGAAACAGGTAATTGATCTTAGCTTGTTGTCGTGCAATTAGTAAGCATGAAATGAACTCCAATTATTAGAGCACTCAATCAAATTCGGGCACACGATGTGCAGGTGGTCAACGATCGCGCGCAGCCTCCCGGGAAGGACGGACAACGAGATCAAGAACTACTGGAGGACGCACTTCAAGAAGGCCAAGCCGTCCAAGAACATCGAGCGCGCGAGGGCGCAGTTCCTCACGCAGCGCCGCGAGATGCAGTGCCAGCAGCAGCAGCAGCAGCTCCAGCTCGTCCGCAAGAACGAGGACAATAAGCTCGATGCCACGCGCACCGCCGGCACGGTCGAAGACGAAGACCGCGGCAGCGCGGTCGTCGACAACGCGTGCCCAGCGACGACTACAGCAGCAGTAGCTGATCAATCCGGCCACCACCTGGCGGCGGACCTAGTCATGCACGACGCCATAATGGACTTCATGTGCCCGATGTCGTTCTCCCTCCTCCTCCACGTCGCCGGCGGCTGCTGCGGCTCAACCAGCGAGGAGTACAGGTCCAGCGAAGAGGACGGCGCCACGTGGGGCAGCCTGTGGAACCTCGAAGACGTCTTTGTCAACGGCGGCGGGGGCGCCTGCTCGCTCTGGTAGACGAATCCGTACATATAGAGGACGAGCGTCGGGCTTGAGGGTCTGTAGCTCGGATGGAGAGCGCGGCCGCCGGAGTTCGTGGACTCGGGACCTAGTAATATAAAGCACTCCGAAAAACACGTATCAGTCTCTAAATCAGTAGCTGACACACACAACACAATAAAATATTTATTGAAAGTATACTTAAAAAAAATATATACTTGAGACAGAATTTTTAGCGACACGTGGTGAGGATTTTTATGATCCTATACTGGTCGACCAGCTAAAAACAAAGCAAGCAGCGAAACACTGAGGTCTAAATTCACAAGCAGACTTTAAAAAACAGAACGAAAATCCAGCACATCGTCACCAACACGAACTTCTCTGTCTAAAATCACAAATGCAAATGGATGAGTATATAAAGTATTCAACAAGCTCTAACACTAGACAAGATATATGTATAGATGCATATTTGATTGTAGCAAAGATGAAGCTACAGGGTTTGATTTTTGTGAAAAGCCAGTTCTTATGTAGAGTTCACTCTAGAAGATTTTAAAAAAGAAACGAAAACATTTGTTATCTATATTTTAATAGGTTAGATCAGAGAGAGCATAAATCATTCTCGTCAGTTCTCAAATTTTAACTAGAATGACCTCCACTATCCTATTCAGACACTTTTTAAAATACGAACATCTATACCCACTCACATGCCAAAGATATCATAGAAAATTAATCATAGGGTACCCGAACAAGTAGCATGTCAAAACCGTGATAACGGCTATTTCGAAAGAATTTTTACGCTCTGTAGAGGTTGTATACTAAACCCACAAATTATGCTCCTTCTGATCAACAGAGTTACATAACGCTTACTCCTCCTGATGACGCGACAGTACATTTTTAGAGCCAGATCGTAAAGATTTATCACAGTTACATCTTTTTTTTCCCTCTACTACGTTAGATATTATCAAACCAGAGTCTATATCCGTGGGCTTACGGCCCCATGACAGGGACAATTACATAGTCGAGAGCCCGACAGCGAGTTATCACACGCCCTTCTCCTGTCCTCTTGTGTCCTATCGACCTCCTAATGGCTCGATGTGGAATACTTACATAGTGAGAACAAGTCATGCCTAATATGTATGGGTTTTGTGGTTGTACAAAATTACAAAGCCGAAAACTAACGAACCGATCCTTATATGACAAGGGTGACAGACTCACCTACGATAGGTGGACCACACCGAAGACTATATACCTATCACCGTTACCTCATATGAGCTTTACCCCACAACTAGAATCATCAATCTTCACCTATCACCAATTACACTAATCCTACCCTGTTTTATTTACACACACCACCAAACGTATTTAACGCATTTTGTAAATAAATGGTGTATGATGTGACGATGCAAAATATCGTAAGAGGGTTACTAAGCATTTTAATAACAAGGTAACTTTCTATTCGTTAAAGGATTTTAACGACGGCATCCTATGGTTAACAAGGAGGGTATCATCAACAGGTAATCAAAGTAGTTAATATTAATGTCTAGAAACGACACTAATATCAGTAAAACAATCAATCAAATAAGATTATAACTAACACAATATTTTAAATCAAAATATTATGCATAGAAGAATAGATAGATACTATAGTAGCATTAGCAAAATATAGGTTCAATATGATCAAAGGGTTAGAGCTTGCCTACAAACTTCTAATCTTTGGAGCTTAAGGTCAAAGGCTTCTTCTTTAAGATCTTAGTCTTCAGTGTCTGGCTTCGTATCCAAATCTTCGTGCTTCTCTTCACACGCAATCCTTCTGGCTCCTCTCGAATCTTGGCTCTTCCTTACACTCAGCGTTATCTACGCGAAAAGAAGCCTAATAAAACTACTGCGAAAGAAACAAAGCTCGGGAAGAAGCGATAAAATCTAAAAACTCCGAATAAGAACTAATTAAACTCCACGAGGAAAATCTAGGACAAGTCATGCATGATGCGGTTGTTATTATGCCTAATGCAGCTTATGAAGAGTGTACTAGGTTTCCTGTGGTGGGTAGTTATTACGATGAGCGGTTAGGCCTACCAGTACGGTCAATGGTAAGACATGTGCACGTGTAGTTCTGTGAACAGCACGAATGCCTTATATTGAGAATTTAAGACATTCGCATGGTGCATAGTGCGTCATCTTGTGTAGACCTTAGCTTAATAACTAATATTAACAGTAAGTGCTTTAGTTTCTAGTTCATTTTAAGCTACATTTAGTTAGTGCTATCTAATTTCTAGTATGTAACCTCTAGTGCGTAGAGATTAATTATAGGATTCTAGGCTTATAGCTAAACTACTATGGTTCAGTGGCACTTACGTGCACTAATGCAAGTAAGATGTATATAGGTGCCATCTAATACTTTATTTAAATATGGTATGCATGGAACCTATTGTGATTAAAAAATTAATTACTTTGATACTTAATATGCAATTGCTTCTTAATGATTAAAGACTAATTACTTGCTTTTATTTTATACATAAATTAGTAAAGCCAATGTGTCTCTTATGTCCTAATATATGCAGATGCAGGGCAAAGTGCCTATAGGTGCTATTTTACTTAATTTCTAATATATATGTAGGAAATCTAGTTTTTAGCTACTAAATAAAATATTTTGATTTTATCTAGTTACACAGAGTGAGCTCGGTACGTGTGCTGATGCATGCTGGCTAGAGATGAGATGCATATGCGGCTATTCAACATTTACTTTCTATTATGAAGGTGATCTTAATTATTACTGAGTGATTAATAATTAGCTATTGAGTTATTCTTATCGTTACACCATTAATGCTAATAGGCGGCACGTGCATAAGCGTATGCCGATGTGTTGCACGTGCTTTTTAGTGGCTAATTACTTGATTCTACAACTACAACTAAACCACTACACTAAGTAGATGATGTCAACTATGGTGCGGTGTAGGGCATAGCGCTATTGTTAATTATCTAGTTTATATATATAACGGTGGGTCATTCTAAGTGATCAACAATTAATTACCTAGTTTAATTTATATAATTAAACTACTAAAATTACCAAGTGACACATGTGCTAATGTGTGCTGTTGCATGAGTGAATGCATGGCAGGACCCTTACGGGCTGCTATCTAAGTACTCACTTACTTCCTAATATTTAGCTATTAGTATTTAACTACTAATCATATAATTTTAACTTTAAATTAGATTACTTAGTGCTAATATGGGTATGCATACTAATGTGTGCTAAATAATAAAGTTATGTCACGATGGAGTGCACACTAGCTTATTATGAATCTATGCTTAAGAATGCATTATAATTAAAGACGAGCTAACGTCGATAAAACCAATAGAAGAAACAGCGATTAAACTCCGCATAGAACTTATTATTAAAACAAACCAGCATGGTTAGATGTCGGCTGAGGTTTGAATGACTTGATGTGGTGAGGCTCAAGACAATGGTTCCAACGGTGTATTGCTTGCTGAGAACGGGATTGGGATGTGGCGGTGGTGAGGCCAACAAAGTGCTCACGACGGAAGACAGGAAAACCCCCGTGGACACGCTACCCGGCACGTGTACACAGCTGTCAGGTGTGTGCAGGCGTGAAACAGAAGATGTTTTTTTTGCAAGTACCATTCCTGCTATTCGAATTGATTGAGTACTTTATAGTTTTATTCTTGATGGAAGTGTCAAATACTTAGTAGGAAGTCCCGGTGGGTAATCACAAAATGTTCTAGTATGAGTACATCCAGTTCCGGGTGGTCATCTAGTATGGGACCTAAGAGAAGCCCTTTTTGAATCCTTTTATTAAGCCATTGCTAATCCCGTAAGGCAATCCTTCAACGTTGTAGAAAAGAGTGAAATACATTCCTGCTATTCGAATTGATTGAGTACTTTATAGTTTTATTCTTGATGGAAGTGTCAAATACTTAGTAGGAAGTCCCGGTGGGTAATTACAAAATGTTCTAGTACGAGTACATCAAGTTTCGGGTGGTCATCTAGTATGGGACCTAAGAGAAGCCCTTTTTGAATCCTTTTATTAAGCCATGTCCACGGTCGCTGGACACGTGCGGGCGCGAAGTGGTGAAACAGCCTCGTGGTCACAGTTTGGCTAGTGACCTCGGCTGTTTTCTGACATTGTCGGTGTGTGATCGTGCTGTGAGTCACACTGCCGGCACCGTGTCTAGGCTTCAAGACATGTGCGCGAAGCTCAATAGTGACCTAGCCCTGGGGCACATGGTGGACACAGGGTCGTGACTGTGCCTGTGACCGCGTCCATGCTCATGAACACGTGAGCGTGTCCGTGTCTGTGGATATGTGAGCAGCGTTGTGTTCGTGTCTGTGTCTATAGACACATGAGCAATGCTGTGCCCGTGTCTGTTCTGTGGACACGAGGCTGTGACCATGTTCGTGTCTGTGGACACGTGAGCAAGTGCTGTGTCCGTGTCTGTGGACACGTGCTCCGAGTTCGGTGGTGACCCGGCTCGGGGGTCACGCGGACATGATCGTGTCCGGGCCACAGTTCACATGTAAACGGGTCGGGTGGTAATAGGTGTCCAGAACATGTGTCGATTACCATGTCCAACCCTCACGTGTGTTCTAGGAGCTCATTCATAAATAACAAAAAGTTTTCAGGGACCATTCTATTATTATAGAAGAGCATAGGGGCCTGATGTGTAAGGGAATAGGACCATACTGTAAATAATATGAAGATTTAGGCTCTTTTGTAAGGCTGTAGGGGTAGGATTACTCAAATGAAATAACTAAAGGGGCTCTTCTGCAAATTCGGCTTTTACTGGGACTTTTGGATTTTCTTTCCGAAGGGAAAGGCGTGCTCCAAGTCCACTGGTCTGTGGACCGCAGCCATAGGCCGGTTCACATGCGCACGCCGTGAGCCACGGCGGCGGACAGCCGGAGGCCTCAAGGCTTAAGCGGTAGAGGGGGAGGGTGGTGCGGCGAGCTTCTCTGCGGTTTCAAACGAGCCAGGGAGGCGGCGGCGAGTGCGGGCGGCAGAGCAAAGGCAGAGCGTGGTGACGGCGGACGGCGCTAGCTCACAGGACTGGCGAGGGCATCTCGAGACTTGGTGGAGAAGCACAAGGGAGGCGCTGTGAAGCTCCCTTAGTGTTCCTCGCACCGGAAGAGGGTCGTGGACGGCCGGCGACGAGGCGTAGGGCGCGTGACATGGCTGAGCTCGACGGAGCTCAGGTTTCAGGCCGATTCAAGGCGTCCAGATGGAGATGGTGGGGTGCTAGGGCGCACGAGCTACTTCGTCGAGGAGGAGCTCGCCGGAGCAGGCGCGCCTAGAGGGGTGCCGGCGACGGGCCAGTCGGCGCGCAGCGGCGACGGGTTCGGCTTCAGCCGTGTTCCGTCAGAAATCGGAGAGCTCCTGAGGGAGAGCAGGCCATGGCAGAGCCGTCCACGTGCCCAGGTGAGCCGGAGAGGAGCTGTGGCGCGCCGGCGACGGAGGAGGGTGACGCGACGGCGCGGCGCATGGCGCCAGCGCACCAGTGAGGCGGAGGCGGCTCGAGGTAGAAGGGACGAAATCGAGGGCCGACTTGGTGAGGGAAAGTCGTGGAGGAAGCACAGGAGGGCAGTAGCGCTAGCGCTTGTGATGGGGGCATTCCTGGTCGTCGAGGACGAGAGCCGGCAGGGCCTCGGCGGCGTAGCCTCACGGGGTGTGCTGTTCGGCTGGTGGGGGCGAGAGAAGAGTAGAGAGCAATGGACAGCGAAGTACCTCCGTGTCGCTCATGCAGGCCTTAACGGCAAGGTGCTGCCAGCTTGCCATGAAAAGATGCAGCGGTGTTTACCGTGGGCCTTGGTGGTTTTGAGTCGAAAAGCAAGGGGCACTAACACTAGCCAGTGGGGTCAAGCGGTCTCTCATTTGGCAAAAGTAGTCCAGTTAAGTTTAACGGTTAAGTGTTTTAAGGACAGAAAAAGGAAGAATAAACAAATTGAAATAGAATTGAAATTTGGTAGGATGGATCTGTGGCAGGTGCTTCATGACATAAATTTTACGCATTGCGTTTTTCAAAGGGAACAAGTAGTTATGAAATTTTGAAAGTGATTATCCGTTAAGGTGGCTGTCCGCTGAAAGAACAGATTATTTTCTAACGGCTATCTATTTTGCTTAAAAAGTCAAACTTTCAGAGATTGGTTGGGTTTGAGATTCTGTGAAGTGGTATGATATTTTAGGATGAACACCTTTTATTTTGAGCTCATCTCTAAATTCGATTTCAGTTTTGTTCTAAAAATTTTGGAGAATAAGTAGCTATTTAAAAAAGTAATTTAATTGGGAGGAGGCCAAATATGGTTTGAGCGAATTGGACGGGGTTGGGGATGGATTCAGGACTAAAACCAAGCACGAGGAAACAAATGACAAAGAAGAAATAAAATAAAAAGCAATGGCTTGTCACACTTTTAAATTTTAATGTTTTATAAAATTTCCAATTTTGATTGTTTCAAGGGTTTTGTCCTTTGAATTAGAAAAGAAAAGAGAAGATGAGAAAGAAAAAAAAATGTTAGAGTGACTGTTAGAAAAATTTTGAATTTCACATTTTTAAATTTGAGTAAAATTTGGGATGTCACATAATATTTGCTAGCCTCTCACGTGTGGTGTCAAAGAGTGCGACATTTTCGCTACGAAGTCTGCACGACTGTCAATCTTAAAAAAAATGTCTCTTAATGCTGTGTATAGTTGTAAGTTTAAAAGTGTCTCGAAAGATAGCACAGGGATGCGAGATCCCAATGCAAGAACGACCTGCATGCCTTGAACTAGAGAGGTGGGGGGGAAACCGGGAGATCCAGGTCGACAGCGAGAGGGGTGGAATACACTAGCGCGCATTAGCTGATCCTGTGGCCGTCGTGTTGCTGGCGGATAACGATGGAACAACCACTGCTGTAAGTCCACTTTGCAGCGGCGGCAGGCGGCAGGCTCTGTCGATGACACGTTAAAGCTAATCGGCACTTTCATGACGAGTAAACAGTGAACGTAGAAGCTGCTCTCTCTGGTTATCCGTACCTCAATAACCAGAGGAGGAGGATAGGTGAGGGTGACAATTGTATTCCCAATTATACTACAGATACGGTATTTTTTGTTATTATTAATTTGCAACTATGTATGTATATAATACATTGCACCCATTGCAAAGTGAATCTATCATGTACGAATAGCATTCATCAGGAATTGGTCAGCACGTCTACAGCATATTCTGTATCAACAGTACAGTAGCATATACTCAGAATTAAGTGTGTATACCAATATACCATCAGTAGCTACTAGTATACGTAAAGGTATTTTTATCAAGTGTGTATCCATGGTTGGAAATTGAAAACTTTTACTGATTTACAAAGAAATCAAACATGGTGAACAAAGATGAGATTATTTGTTTGTTTCGCAACGGCTAACGTGGACGGTGTCCGAAAGAGTCGGCTAGGCCTAATGCATTTTCGCTGTACACAAGTACTGTATTGTTCGACGCCCGGTGGACAAGGTGCGTTACTGATGATGATCAGCATCTAATCATTCCGGAAAGAAGGCAACAACTAAAGCGCCCTAGGCAGGTTAGCCGAGGTTAGCCGCTTTTGTCTGTTTCTTTCTCATTTTTTTTGGATGATGATAATTAAAATGATAGTAATAAAAAAGATAAGGTGATCAATCGAGCAAGTCGGGGAAGAAAGTAACTGTCACGCACATTTGAAGAACAGAAGAAAAAAGAATGATTCCCTAAGGTCATGTACTCAAGAGTCATGACGGAGACCAAACATACTTCTCCCTCCGTTCTAAAATATAAATATTTTTTTAAGTTTAGTCAAAGTTATTTGACTACTAATATATGTAATTAATAATATTTTATCATCTAAAAATTATATTTTTTTTATTCATCATTAAATAACTTTCATAAAAATTATATTTTATATCAAAAATTATGTAATTTTTTATATATTATTGATAAAAATTAAAAAAATTTAACTTTATCTAAACCTAGAAATGCTTATATTTTGAAATGGATGTAATATGTAAAACAGGGCTATCTCGATAAACAAAACATGATAGAACGCTAAAATGTATCGATCCAAGTAACGGTAGCTAGGATTTTCACTCTCCCGCTAACCATTATATGCCTAACCTTGATTGGTATAGTTGTAATAAAAATGTTTAATTATTTGGAAAAACAAAATGTACCCATCCCTTCATCCCAATCTAAATGTTCATCAAATGCACAGTGAACCTGGTTCGCTCGATTTCAGTCTTGAGATTAAACCGCAGATGGCATTTGAATCTTTCCCTGTAGTTGCTGAGCGACGGTGTCAATGAATTCCTCGGTGTTCAGGTAGAACTCCCTTGTTACCCTATCCTCAGTAAAAAAGAGCAAACAGAATGTCAGGTCCGTGTAAGCACAAGTCAGCAGAGCAAAAACACATGGCAGTTAAATACTGCGCTGATGAGAAAGGCAAAGGTGATATCAGAGCTTACTTGGGACCATGGATAAGAAGTGCAAGATCTTTTGTCATTTTCCCAGACTCCACGGTTTCAACACATGCAGATTCAAGTTTGCGTGTGAAATCAAGTAGCCTTTCATTTTTATCCAGCTTTGCCCTGAACAAACATATTATTACTACATTAGAAGGTACATAGCCAGATGCGATAGCCCAGACGAAACATGACTCTAACACCCCTTCTAAGTCCCTAGAAACGTTCATCATTTAATCAACAAGGGTGATTACCTGTGTTCTAGTCCACGAGTCCAAGCAAATATTGAAGCAATACTGTTGGTACTTGTCTCCTGTCCCTTCTGATGTAACCTGAAATGTCTTGTAACAGTTCCATGGGCTGCCTCAGATTCTAGTGTTTTCCCATCCGAAGACAACTGTAGAAGAAAACTTGTAAGTTACTTAGTTTCCATATAATACGTCCAAGCTCCATGCAGGATGTAGCTTAGTGGGAGATCAAAAAGTCGTGGTGTTTGAGGCATGGGCTCGAGTCCCATTCTCAATACAGTAGCAGCAACAGCAGCAGAGACAGCAACAAAACCTTTTAGTCCCAAGCAAGTTGGGTAGGATAGAGATGAAACCCAAAGAACCAAAAAAGGATACAAAAAAGGTGGGAAAAGAGAAGTGAAAAAAGTAATAAAAAGCAAAAATAAGAAACTAAGATGAGAAAAGAGCGGCAAAAAGCAGGGCTCCAGCGTGTAGATTGCTAATTTGCACTCTATCCTGTCTATAGCTAGCCCCTTAACGATATTCCAATCTTTCATGTCTCCCTTCACAGAATCCTCCCATTCTCAATACTTAAATCAAAAACATGTCACCAGTATTAATATGTATTGTTGCTTTATTTTATGGAATAGACTCCACAGGGCCGTAAAAGACAACATGACGTACCAGGACAGATGTCATCAAACCCAGAGAACCAAAACCTGAAATAACAATTCATTACAAAAGCCTTGACAATATGGGAAACAGGAAGAATAATCATAAAGGAAAGGAGGCTACCTATTATCAACATGCAATTCTATAACGATATTATCACATTGCAACAATGGCCGTATATTGCTATAACAGGACGTAGACTTGCCCAAACCTTGTGCGAGGAAGTCGCTTTGTACATCTCCATCATAGTTTTTGCATGCCCAGACATATCCACCTTCACTTTTCACAGCATAAGCCACCATGTCGTCAATCAACCGGTGCTCATACCTATGTGCACCATGTAAAGGTTGTTTGTTATTCTAGAGAAAACAACCATGATCAAGATCAAACTCTGGAGAGCTCAGCACAAACCATATTGAGTTTTCCTCAAACTTCCCCTTCCATTTCTCTTCATATACCTCCTGAAAGATATCCTTGAATCTATGATAAAATGTGCAGATGTCTGTCAAGATTGCAGTGGTCTATAACAGTGATTAGCTGCAACGTAGTCTAGTTTATCAAAAAGGCCATAAGTTAAAGACATCACAATGACAGGTATTCAGTAGTCAGTGTGAAATGGGGATTAAGGTAAAGACAGTAGCTTTGATTTCATTAGCTAATGTGATAGTCGTATTGTCGTTAGAACAATCTGTTTGCCTACAGATAATGCCTAATCGTAGCACAACAATGTCAGAAAAGAGAAGTTTTTTTGCTCACAGTTCAGCCTTCAGAGAACAAGATATGGCTCACATCAGCTAGATAGGTTATAGGTGAACTTAAGGCAGCAACCGCTTACTGACAGTACATGTGTAGGGATGAGGGGCATACCTTCCATCATATGTTTTTAATATTGTATTTTTGGTGCTGAGATAAAGAGGCCACTTTTTGGAAAATGCCATGGCCATCGATGACTCAGCAAAAGCCCTGATAGACTGAAAAAACAATAGATGTTAATTAAGCACTCAAAGGAAAAGATGGCAATCAATTCTGCTTAATTGCTAGTTGCTACCATACCTCATCTACATTGTACATTGTCAATGCCACCCCTGGCCCTTTAAAATCAAAAACATCCAGCTCCACCGGCTCAGATCCATTGGGCACTGTGAAGTACCAAACAAAGGAATAATCATAAAAGTTACCATGTCTATACTTAAACAAGAGGAATAAATTGAGTTCAGGAGGCACTAACCAAAAACCATTTTAAGCTTCCCTGGGCCATCAATTATCATATCAGTTGCTCGGTACTGGTCGCCAAAAGCATGTCTTCCTATGCAAATAGGGTGCTTCCAAGCTAAAAAATAAAAAATTCTTTAACACTGCAAATTTATTACTTGTTTTTCTGACACTATTTCAATAATCAATATTTTACCAGAAAGGGTGCGTGGGATATTTTTGCACAAGATAGGTTCACGGAAAACAGTACCTGCGTGTCATAGTGAACAATTGTTAAACAGCGGATTGCAAGAATCATCCTATAGAAGTTTATAGCTAGCATTTTATAAAAAGGGCAGCCCACTGCAAGTTCCTCCCCCGTGCGCAGGGTCCAGGGAAGTGTCCAACCGCTTTGGGTGGAGCCTTTCCCTGTATTTCTGCAAGAAGCTATTTATAGGACTTGATCTTGATGTTAGAAGTAATGTTAGATAACCTTCGTAACTTCTGACACTTAATGTTACTTCTGACTTGAATAAGACGAGTGGTCAAAGTTAATGTTAGAAGTAACATTAACAAAATGTTAGACGCTATCTCTAACATTAACACTTTACCGTTGCGCTCGGGCTCCCCTTCATAATTAGTATTTTACATCTAAATAAATTTCTCACAAGTCAGAAGTAATATTTTGTTGTTGAATCAGGATCAATCTTTATTAAAAATAATTATCACCTTGTTATTAAATATGATAACCTGAAAGAATGATCCCAAGAGGCCACGATGTTAGGAATGATATCATTTACAAAACTTCAAGAGGCCAACTAAACTATCAATTTTACAATATGCAGGTTTTCCTTCGCTAAAAGCTGAATTTGTACTGGTAGCCTGGCGTGTACCATGTTATTTTTTATTAAGCTCCAAACTAATTCACGAACGATAAAGGCTTTCCAAAGAGAAGAAATCAAGAAAGAGAACCATTCAAAATGTTCCTGATAGTGCCATTTGGGCTCCTCCACATTGACTTCAGCTTAAATTCTTTGACTCTTGTTTCATCTGGATTTAAATAAGTGTGCTTAGCCTAAATATGAGTATAATAAAAAATTGGAAATAACTCTGTAGAAGACTTTACCTGGAGTAATTGTAGCACACTTAACGGCAACATTATATCTATCAGGGTAAAAAAAAAAAAGAAGTCATTATACAGATAAGAAAAGAATAAAAAAAGTTAAATTTGCAAACAAAATATAAAAATAAATAAATTAAAGCCAAAGCAAAGGAAACAAGAAAGTGCATAGGGAAGATAAAAAAAGGTGTGATATTGTTTTGGGGAGGAGCTATAATTTTTAATCTCTACCAAAACATAAGATTTGGACATGATTCCAGGGGAGAAGTAGAAGGAATGAATAGTCTACAATTTAGACAATAAAAAAAATCTACATATTATTTGGTTCTGGATAACATGAATACAACAGGTCAAGAGCTCTCTGTAAATGAGTACAGTGATTATCATTGAAAATAACAGTGCACCGGGGGGATTATACAACAAATGCAATTCCATCACAAAATCAAGTGTGACCAAAAAAATTCCAAGTCTCTTGCATAAAGTCCAAACCGATGCCATTGAGTAAAGTGTACAGAACTAACTTTATCTCATAGACAATTCATGGAAATCTATGAGGAAAAGGAAATAACGCACATCAACTACAACACCCTGAGTTATTGTTTGAGCTTAACTCAATGAAAATGATAGATGTGTGACAAAATGACAATTCAAAATTAAGCTGGATGGCGAATTGAAGATTTCATTGACTGCGTGAATATCAAATTTAAGGCTACACTTAAATTTAGGAAATCAGTCTGGTCGGTCGTCTCTAGTGCTCAGTTTTGATATTACAAAGGTTCAGTCATCACTTTATCAGGTCACCATGGTCCCTGGTTTTATCTTAGTAAATCATTCTCAAGGACAAAGAACTACTAAGAAGGTGTGTATTATAGTACCAACACAGTGGCTGAAATGGCAATGGATATATGGCACTTAATGCTAAAGTTATCTCACTTGCCTACACGTCAAATATGAAATACCATACCAATGGTGATAGCATCATAGTAGTACCAAAAAAAAGAGGCCGACATGGCAATGCAAATATGACATGATACTTAAGTTCTCACTTTCCAACACGTCAAATGCCATAACAATCTTGACATGGTACCAGTGCTAGGAAAGAGGAATGATAAAAGCACTTACTGTAGTGTAGCCTCCGCGCTCTCAACGGTGACCTTGTCATCTGTCGCATCCCGGTTGAGGATGCCGAGATCATAGTACTTCAAGTCCACGTCCAGGTACGGCAAGATGAGCTGCACATCAACCAATCCCAACCCATTCACATTATCAAGCCATCGAAGTGCAAGTAACTACTAGTAATGAACAGCAGCGAACGAAGGCTACAAAATTCCGAACGCACCTTATCCTTTATCATCTTCCAGATGACCCGCGTCATCTCATCGCCTGAGATGTGGAGACAAAATAAAGCAGGGAAATCAATCATCGTCAACGCGCCTAAACCCTGGCTAAGAGGTTGGAAGGTAAGGGAGGGGCGGAAACCGACGCACCGTCCATCTCGACGATGGGGTTCTGGACCTTGATGCGGTGCTGCTCGGCCACCGCGGCCGCGGAGGCGTAGCAGCGGAGTGAGACGCCCTGGAACACCCGCCCGGCCCGGAGAGGGAGGCGCGCGAGCGGGGAGGCGAGGCGGCCGCGGCCGGAGTTTAGGGGGAGCAGGGCTCTGGCCGCAGAGGCGGAGCCGGAGACGGGGGCGCGGGCCATGGCGACGATGAAGTGAAGACCGCCGAGCAGGAGCAGTTGTCGCATCCCACTCCCACGTGGTACTTGGGGAGCGGAGGTGCGAGGAGGGAAGGAAGGAGAGCCCCGGCGAGAGGAACGTGGCCGCCTTGCTTGTGCTGGAGGAAAGAAGACGCGCCAGTGCCCACGGTGCAGTGTCAGGGTGCTTTGGTGCGTTTGTCTGGAACTCTGGATCGTTCCCGTCGAATTCTGTGGGTCGCGCCCGCCTTCCGTTCGAATTTGGTGCAAATTCGAAATGAAAAGTCTACAAGAGACGAGCATGCTGGATCGCAACGGCTGTCACAGACTTTCGCCAGATTGTACTGACGTTGGAAAGTAGAGAGCCTACATCGCTAGCGAAATTTGCTCCGAGCTCAGCGATGGATAGCTTACTTCTTTAATTGTTATCACCGTTGATTTTTAAAAAAAATATTGACAACAACAATGTAAGAACAGAGTACATTTAAAATGGTGGAGAATCTGAATTGACAAATACAGAAAACATTGAGTTCACAAGACACCAACGCTAGGGCACACATGATCCATGATTCCAAATCAAGAACCAGTATCCACGCATATGATTCAAGATGTCATAAAAACATATCAACAAATATTACCAACTTACATAGCACCGTCAGGTGATAACAAAGGTACATCTTATTAAGAAATATCTGAATGAAGGTCACCATGCGCCAGCAGCATATGTTCCGTTTTTACTCACCAAACAAGTACACCATCTTCTATAAGTCTACTCATCGAATCCAGAATAATTAAGGACCAAAAGGGTTCTATACAATGTTCCTTCAGCATAAAGACATCGAAAAATGTGACAGGTAGCATTCTGCAGTTACCATCGTCTTGGTGCAGACATGAGATGTGCAAAACAGGCTTCAATGCTTGAAGCGCTGCCCACAGAAATTCTTGATCAGATAAACACTTCAAACAAGCAGCAACCAGAAGTACAAACATAGCAACATAGCAAAAGATCAGATTAAGGTAAATACTTACATCATCATGGCCACGAGCATCCCTAAACTGCTCGGAAACCTCCTCCCTCACTTCTTTAACTAAAAAGGAATTGGTCAGTTAGAAAAAGCAAAACTGCACCAGTATAGAAGTTCAACAAACAGAAGTGTGAAATACCATGCGTCTGGACAAATAAGAAACAGTGCTCTCAACCGTCCTTAGCAATAACAACTTGCTATTGTTTCAACTAGACTCGTTGCTTTATAAGACTAAAATTCACAATTAGCAACGTGATGAAAGGGGTTGCGGTTGCTGTGAATGATACCTTTGGACGAAAGGCTCTCAAGGGTCCTGTTAGTCTTGACAGCAAACCTCTGGAATGCACGGCTGTAAAAGTAAAAATTACTCGATGTAAAAACTATCCGAATAAAACAAAAAACAGCACAAACCACTGAATGTCCACCAATTAATAATTTAATATCAAGACAACAGCAGAGAAATTGGTAAATGTAGTTCCTCGACGTCCAGTGGCATCAAAAGAAACTCAGCCCTGGATAGCGAGAGGAACCATTGGACATTTTGCTTCACTTTTCCAATGCTCAGGAAACAAAACCAATTCTTGAAAAGAATTGAGCATGAACCAAGAGAAGCGAAACAAACTACATCTCACAAGACATAGAGCAATGGTATAAACAGACAAATAGCTTTGCCACATCAAATCTTAGGCATGCCACAGTTGGCTACGGGCCGGTTCTCTGTTGCTGCAGCTTGCCACATTGTTACCCCATTTACCATTGACTTAAATCCTTGCCAAACTTTGCAAAAAGTATGGTGAATAAATTGCTCCCCATACTTTTGGCAAAGTAGGACAAGGATGCATGGCAATATAAGGTAACAAACCCAACACAACCTAAGCAATAAACCCATTCAAAAGCTCAAACATCTAGCACATAGACCTCATGGCAAGTTGGCAACTCAGTCCCTTAGATGTTCTACAAATATGCGATCATTTCCGCAAGAATCATTACAGGTCTGTAGGACTCATCACAGTTGCCATAAATACAATACATGGAAATAACATCTGACACAAACTGCACTACGGACAAGGACTAATCACTGTCGTCATGAATAGCAGCAGTTCATCCCAAATAAACCTAACCATCACATAAACAGGACACTAAGAGCACGATTACTAGTATTACTAACTGCACTCAGTTCCTTAGATGCTCTTCGCATCGAGGATCATTCCAGGAAGAATAATTACAGGCACGCTAAGGCTTAATCTACACGTATCAAATGATACATACAAAACATTTTGAAATAAAGGCACGTTAGAAAAAAATTAGCATCATGTATGTAAGAGTCGTGATGTGCCCTGCTTCATGGGGAATCTCCGAGAGCACATGCCATGGGCTGGCTCATGATACAACGGGATGATTTAGCTTCAAGGGAACGAGTCCGTAGGGAACCGATCGGACGAGCCAATCCTCCCAAGGACCAGATGACGAAGCGCAACAACTCGCATCCACGCCGCGACAAATCAACAGTGAAATCGCGCGCGAGCGAGTGACTAGACAGAGCTACCGGCCCGGGGGTGGTGGTGGTGGGGGGGGTGGCGATGGAGGAAGCAGCGTACTTGTTGGCGAGGCCTTCGACGAGGAACTCGTTGACGACGTAGCTCAGTGCCCGCGCGAAGAGGTTGCCGCCGGCCATGGCGGAGGACTGGGCGAAGGTTCCAGAGAGGGATCGGGTTTGTGGAGGCGGCGGATCGAAGGAAAGCCGGTAAGTTAAGGCCGAAATCTTGTATCGGAACGGGCCTCCTGCGCCATTAGTTTGGACGGGAAGGATTCACGTGTGGGGAGAATTGTGCGGTTTGGATTGTCCGAGGATTTGGAGCCCCAGAAAAGCCGCCGGTGATGGACCTGGCATTCTCTCGAAAACATGGAGGCCCGCTTCCAAATGCGAACTCACGGCCTAATCAGGTGGATGGAAATTTTTTTTTGGACGAGTGGAGGAAATTTCGAATTTTAAACGACCTTGCAAAAGAATTTTGCGATAATTTAGGTTGTATTTAGATGATTGGAAATGACAGTTGAGCAAATGATTGAGAAACGAATGGGAAAATACTTTTCATTTATTACTCTTATCAAATTTCAACTCTTCATTCATTTACTAATTCCGAATTCACTTATCATTTTCTGATTGACAAACACTGGTGGTGTTTAGATACCCGAATGAGGGATGAAAAAGGGATAAGAAAATGAAAAAGAAATATAAACCGTTCATCCATCAATCTCATTAAATCTATACTTTCTATTTATTTCTCAATCTCAAATCCATCTCAACCAGACTGACACCGGTATATTGTTTTTGGCACAATGGTTGGTGACAAAAATGATTTTCTCCCGGAGAACCCAGACAAAATCTTACAATCTACTTACACACTACTCACACAAAAAATTACTTTGCATATGTTGAGATACACTGTTTATAAAAATAGTTTGTAAGCATTTATAAAATTTATTTGTAGATAGAGCATTTCTCCCCAGACCAGTGTAGCAGCGTGCGTTTCGGATAATTGTAAAACCGGTTCTTCTAGACTCCGAGCGCGAGTCTAGTCACAACTGCTTCGTAACTTCCCATCCAAATTGATCAGTTGCCTGTTTGTACTTACATCTTGGAACCCGGCGACTCGTTCCCGCCCGGGTAATCGCGCGCGCGCGCTGCACTCACTCTCACCGCCGCAATAAAATTTGCATAACCGCCTCCGTCCAGGTGACCAGGTGTCCAGATCCACGAACCATTGACCGCGCAACTGAACCTTTCTTCCTTCTCCCGCCGACGTCCTAGTCCTACTCAACACCTGGACTCCTCGATCCATGCCCCGCAGTGGTCTGCAGACCTGCTCCGTCCGTCAGGTCTCGGTTGATCAGTTACCACACGGTTGTTTGCTTGGACAGAAAGCACGTTTCGTTCCGCGGCGAGCCATTTCCTTTCCTTTTCCGTGAGCGGTTCGCTCAGTGATCAGTCGCTCGCTGATCATCGAGCGCGCCCAGTAGGCAGTAGCCATGGCCGGGTGGAGGAAAGCGTGGCTGTCAGTGCTGGGCCGGGGCGGCGGTGGCAGCACCGGGTCCCTGCAGGCGCACCTCCAGGGCCACCACCTGTCCTCGTCCTCCCTCGTCGGCTACAAGCCGCGGGTCGGAAAGTACGGTGGCGGCGCCGGCCTCTTGAGCGGCAAGGCGGTGGTGGCAGGCTGCTTCTTCGCGGCGCTCGCGCTCGCCTTCTTCTACGTCTCCATCGTCACCAGCGGGCCCGCTGACCACGAGTCCTTCCCCTCGTCCCCGGCGACGTCGTCTTCCGCGCTCCTCCTGTCGTGGCTGACGCCGAACTCGTCGACGGCGCCAGCCGGGAAGCCGCTGCTGCCTCCCCACCTTCCTATTCCTCCAGCTGTGACCGTGAGCAGCAACGCAACCACGGTGCTGCGCCTCGTGCAGAGCAGCGCGGCCGATAACTCGTCGGCTTCAGAAGCCGCATCGGGACAAGCGACACCGTTGCGCGCGCAAACGGCTAGCGCACGGGGTTCTCCCCTGGAGGTCGCCGGGAACGGTACCATCCGTTCCGACGAAGAACACGCCGGTAACGGCACAAGGGAAGAAGAACGGCAACTGGAAACCACGACGCCGGTTCTGCAGAGGCGTAGGACAGACGGAGCTGATTCCTCCCCCGCTGCCACTGTCGGTGCTACCAGTGACACGGAGGAGGACACCGACACTAAGACTCCGAGCAAACAAGAGATAACCAAGAACGCCTCCATCGACGACAACTTACAGATCACGACGCAGCAAGCAGCTCCACCACCACCATCACCAGCGCGAAAGGAGGACAGGAACCGGCACAGGAGGGCGGCGAGGCACAGTCACGCGCGGCGACGCAAGGACGTCGTCGTCCTCCCGGCGGCGGAGGAAGTGACCGCCAGCGAGCACAGCGACGGCAACACGCCTGGCGCGAACGCCAGCACGGCCGCCGCTCCGCGAAACGAGGCTGCGGGCGCGAACGCCAGCATCGCCGCCGTCGGGTCCGGCACCAACCGGATAGTGTGGACGTCGGGCTCGCAAGACCTTGTTTCGTTAGCCGAGTGCGACGTGTTTGACGGGAGGTGGGTGAGGGACGAGAGCTACGGGTTCTACCCGCCGAAGTCGTGCCCGCTCATCGACGACGACTTCAACTGCCACAAGAACGGCCGGCCGGACAGCGACTTCCTCAAGTGGAGGTGGCAGCCACACGGCTGCCACATTCCCAGGCACAGTACATTGTCATTCTGAAATCTTATCTGTGTGATCTCTACTCAAGGTGTGTTCTTAGGAATCGAAACTTCTGTCCATGCGCCAGGCTGAACGCGACTGAGTTTCTCGAGAGGCTGAGAGGCCAGAGGATCATATTCGTCGGCGACTCGCTGAACAGGAACATGTGGGAGTCGCTGGTCTGCACCCTTCGCCACGGCGTCAGCGACAAGAGGAACGTGTACGAAGCGTCAGGGAGGAACCGGTTCAAAACCAGAGGATACTACTCCTTCAAATTCAGGGTACAGAAGCTGGCTCGGTTTATAAACACTTCGAATTTCTTCAGTTTGTTCTTTTTCAGAATGATCCGTCACTATTCTGACTCGATGCAGGAATATAATTGTTCAGTCGATTTCATACGATCGACATTTCTTGTTAAGGAGGTGACTCGTGTGGGCAAAAATGGTTCTAAAGATGGAAAGTTGAAGCTGGACGAACTAGACGCCGCAACTCCTGCGTACCAGACCGCGAACATCGTCATCTTCAACACCGGGCACTGGTGGACTCACGCAAAAACATCGAAAGGGTATATCACACTACTTTCTGAAGTTCTGAATTGAACACCATCAACTCATTTCCATCCTGCCGACCTGTTTGTTGCTCAAGAGTTGATGGACTTGTTGATCCATGTAGGCTGAACTATTACCAAGAAGGGAACCACGTGCATCCCAGCCTTGCAGTTTTGGAGGCATACAAGAGGGCACTAACAACCTGGGCAAGATGGGTTGACAAGAACATCGACTCAACAAGAACTCAGGTTGTGTTCAGGGGTTACTCACTAGAACATTTCAGGTAAGAGGTCACCATGATGCTGGAAGACTGGCACTGTTTTCTTCATCGAATGATCCCAAGTGTTGCCGCAGGGGAGGGCTGTGGAATTCAGGAGGGAAATGCCACAGGGAGACGGAGCCGATCTTCAACCAGACGCACCTCACCGAGTACCCAGAGAAGATGGTGATCCTCGAGCAGGTCCTCCGGGAGATGAGAACTCCCGTGATCTACCTCAACATCAGCAGGCTCACGGATTACCGGAAAGACGGGCACCCGTCCGTGTACCGGATACGGCATGACACGGAGGAGGAACGGATGGCAGCGGTGTCGAAGCAGGACTGCAGCCACTGGTGCTTGCCTGGCGTGCCGGATACGTGGAATGAACTGCTGTATGCTTCGCTCCTCCAGGCAGGCAAAGGTTCCTGGAAACTGTGAAATGATCAGGTTACGACCATTAGGCTTCAGACTCTGCACATGCACCAAGGCACGGATACCTATTACAGATGATTCATTAGGCCTGTTGTTAGGACCTACTAGAATAGCAAATGCTGCATTTGCTGGAACTCAACAATCGCCAAATGATACATTTGTAGTAGTATTTTTCTGGTCGTTCCTGTATTAGGATCATTTGAGGCCTCGATAACAGATATCACATGTCAAACGGATACTGGGAACTGGGAATCATAGCGCAGGATAATGTTCACATGAACTTGACTAGCAGAACTGACAAAGAACATCGTCAATTTACATAAAAATGGAAAACACGAAGCAATTCATGTTTGGATTATTTTCGCATATATAAAGTTGTTGAAAAATGTATAAGGCGCATACAGTAGATCAAATACAGAATGAACAAAGCATTCTTCACGAGACATTAAAAACATTATTGCTGAATAAATTCCATTCATTTATAGTAGTTTCCTTCCAGAGCACATGCAAGACAAACATTGGATCAACAATGAAGTATAAACACATCCTGATCACACATTGATACTTATGATTATATAAGGGTTCAAACTAACAAGAGAGAAAGCAGGTAAAAGGAAAAAAGGTAGGACTCCTCATGGAGTTCACCATTGCCGTCATGTGACTTGCCGGTTTGTGCATGCCTCAATTGACCACCTGGGCAGCCATAAAAGGCACCACGGAACTGAGTAATTCTTGAGGAGGAGCTCGGCTTTTGTTCTCCACCCTCATTCCGTTTCTTCTCTCAAGAGCCATGTAGATGCTCAAGCCATGCATCTTCCATGTGTTACGGTGTCTGTGAGCAAGAGGAGAGGGCTGCTTTATAGCCAGAGGTCGACAATGTCCCCAGGTATGTGTCCAGCTAAATCTATCGCATGGACTGAGAATCTGAATAGTGGCTGCTTTATATGGCCACCGCATCATGTTTTAGTGGAGAGAGGATGACAAAAGTTAATCCAAACCTAAACGATCACTGTGTTAAGTGCTTATTTGCTGGAGCACATATCAGTGATGTTCTCCTCAGCTTCATATAAATTCCCACTCCACTTTGAAATCTAAAACTATCCAGTATTATATATATATATATATATATATATATATTCTTGTTCCACTTCCAAATCTAATATAATACATAAGTATTTTATTAAAGAGCAAAGATGCGTGATAAATAACATAACAAACTATACATTGGCAAACATAACTGCAGAAGCTGCCATCTGGTCCCAGTTACGAGAGCATCTATAAACTTTGAGTACCATTCTATAGGATCCAGGTACCAATCACTTTTGACATCTGATTTTTTTTTTCTAGAAAACGCAGAACTGTGTACCATTAATGATAAGAAGGAGAAATTGATTTATTGGCATTTTTCCATTCCAGCATCGTCAATAGTAGGTATACACCAACATATATCACTATATGAAGTTCAACAAGTGCTATGGTACTAATCCAATCATAAAGGTAACCTTATAAAAAGCTAACAGAGCACTTTTCAACTTTAGAGCTACCTTTTTTCTAAGATGTGGAGCTAGAGCAATGTGCACTTCATGTTCATCCATTAGCTCATGCTTATCCAGATAATTTTATGTCCTAATGGAAGCTGATTTAAATGATGCCATTAGTATCAACAATATCCTGGTGTAAGTAGGATAATGCTCTCAAGTCTAACTCAAACCATCCTTAAAATACATTAAAAAACTCCAGATAATCGGGATATAGTCAGTGGACAACTATTTCCACTACAATTGAGAGGAAATACCACTACCAATTGCGCGGTGACACTAAAGTGGAATCGAAACACTGGACATGAAATCTCCAGTGGACTATATCCAACAGAATTTCTGAGCATTGGTTCCTTCTTTAAGTAGATGGTTGAGGTGTAAGATAGTGAGCTACCTCTCAGAAATGCACCCAGTGAGCGACACAAACCAATATGTCACATGCCAATGGTCACGATTGGTAAATTATCATTGACAGTTGAATATTAATTTAAACCATCCAATTTTGGCAGTAGATACAAAGTTTGTCATTAATCAAAGTTATTACTCATTGTCAACACATAATTGAATTTTGCATTATCAATCCATGTTAGCAGCTTAATGAATTCTCAAATATCAATTGACAAAATGCCAAAAAGGAGCAAATAAAGATTCTACAGTCATCAAGTTTATAATCAAGAAAATGCATATGTTTTTCAGATGATTTGTCCCTGAATCCTCTAGCTTGATATTTACTATTTGTCCCTCCCTGAATCATCTAATGGTTTGCTAATCGAGTAAGCATCTAAATAGTCCTCCCTTGACCCTTCTAAGTGACGAGGAGAAGAAATACAAACATCACTCAGCCAGATGGACCGATGTCATGATCAAATACAAAAAATAAAATGACACAAATCAAACTCCAAAATAGTTTCTCATCAGATAAAACAACAAAATAATTCTTGGTTTTGTGGTGAGGAAGCTTGCAAATACTAATATATGAAAATTAGTTAAAGCAATTATGATAATGCTATAAGCTCATGACTTGAATAAGTTTGTGTACCTGAATGGAATTACATTGTTTCATTCAGAAAATAGCTTCATGCCGTGCTCATGGTCTAGTTAAGCAAAATGTCTTAAAGTTTGGCTACACTCTCCGGTTGCCACACTCGGAGAAGGCGGTCATAAAATGAACAGGTCGCAACAACTGAAGAATACTCATTCTGATCTGCCTCTTCTATTATCTGCCAATCTGCGCCATATGCCAAGGACTCGTGTTTGGCATATGTTTCCATTACCATGGGATCTCCAGGACCTACTCTAACAATGGCAAACCCATTGTGCATGCATGCTGCCAATACAATATCTGAGATGCTAGGATGATACTTCATCCTCCAGACACCACCTCCTAAATGTATTGAATTTTCGTTAACAGGTTTATCCATTAATCTCATGTCCCAATTTCTGAGAAATTCATCATAGCTTCCAGTTAGTAGCATGTTTTCCTCCACTGGGTTCTGAGCAATGCAACAGACCCCCATACTATGAGACTTTTTATTCTGGAAAACAGCATTTGACGGGCTTTCTCTCAAGTCCCAGCAACTGAAACAACAGTCATCTGATCCACTGTAGAGCAGGTGTGGCCTTGAACGATCAAAATAACATGTCCAGACTTCGTACTGGTGTGCAGCCCACTCTTCTGATACCTCCAAGCGGTCCTCTCTCATAGAAACCACAGAAAGCGAACCATCTGATAACCCAACAGACAGAAACTCTGAATTTTGGTTCCAGTCCACATACAAACACATTGAAGAAGAAATATCTCCAACACAAACATCCTTCAAGACAATATCTGTGTAATTTAGTCAACAGAAGCGTCTGAGTTAGCCCTGAAAAGTCTCATATGAACATTGAAGTTGAAGCTGCTATGTCAAGGGAAATGTTTCTATAAAGCATCAATCAGACATAACAAAGGAACGCGAGATTGCCTTTACATTTAAGCTGTCAATGCTATAGCTTAGTATGTTAACTTATCAAATGGAAGATTCAAACAGATAATGCAGCATTTTGCTTCATTGCAAGATAAATGCAGGGATGGCAATACCTGTGTCCGAGCCGTCGTACTGCTCTAGGCGCCGCACCGCGAGGCGGCCATGGGCGTCGGCCTGAGCGAGCAGCGGCGACTTCGGGCTCCACTTCATGTCAAAAACGCCAGCGGTCTCCACCGTGTGCAGCAAGCGGAGACGCTGGGACGCCTCCTCCTCTCCGGCGGCGACGGAGAAGAGCGACACGCTACCCGCTCGATCCTGCTCCTGCTCCTGAAGCGTGTAGGTGGCAGCAGCGAGGACGTGGCGGAACGGGCGATGCGGGCAGAACTCCACCGCGTCGGCGTTCCCGCCGAGGTAGCAGGAGCCCAAATCCATCCCAAATGTCCCGGCGGCGGCGGCGCCGGAGACGAGACGATCTCGTTTTACAAGTTAGATATAGATGAAAAATGGATTCAATATAGATTCAAATAACCCTTAAGTTCCGCGGCGGGGGTAAATTAGTCAACAGTATTAGAGCATCTCCAGATGCTTTAAAACGATCTCATACTTTAAAATTTAGGAATATAAAAAGCATATGCTTCAAAATAATCTCATACTTTCAAATTTAAAAATATAAAACATGATATTGCTCCAGCAGATGCTTTAAAATGAGTTAGTGTTTTAAAGTTTTTTTTTTAAATCGTATAAATTTTGCCTTTGGTGTTTTATATTTATAGCACCAAAGCTGATGCTTTATCTCTTTTGTGTGGCACGAAACTAATTTCTTACGCGCATCGCTTCTACACGTCGCTGATTCAACATGCGCTGCTCTGATCTTTACATGCCTAAAATGATACCATTCTTTAGGTGTTGTATCGGTTCATCGCTGATAAAAAGTCACTTTTGTCGACTCGACCTCACCAATGATCGTCGCATACTCTTTATATAGACGTCGGCATCCACTTCTGTTCTAATAATGTAAAGTAAAAGGAAGTATTTTTTCAAAAGAACAAAATGAGATCCCACCGTACCTTGAGAGCAAGGAGCAAAATCAGTAGCTATGAAACATATTGAAGCTCAAATGCTCAATAAAATATCTTAAAAGTAAAAAAAATATAAAAAACAATTTTACAGCATTTACTACAATACGCTTACTTGAATCTTGAATCTTGAATCTTTTACAGAATCTTTAAAATTGATTTTAAAATATATCTATTTTGAAGCATCGGCTGGAGATGCTCTTACACAACCCTGCCATAGCAGCTTATCCTGACTCCTCGCAGCCACGTTACTTGACGGGGGAGAGCAACCGGACCGGACGCCGATGGGCACCTGGATGGCAGCCATTTCTGTGGGCGCCGCCGCCGGTGTGGTGGTCAACCCCACCGGAAGCCGGCGCGCCCGCAGTCCTGCCACCGTGCGCTGCTCATCCTCCGCGTCCGCTGCGCGGCAGGCGCTCTTCAGCCGCATCGCCCCCGTCTACGACCATGTCCGTACCTTCCGTTCGCCTCCCCCTCGCTACTCTCATGAAATTAGTAGTACTGGAGATTGCAATCCCATACTGACAAAAGCGCAGCGCCTTTCGTTTCTTGCAGCTGAACGACGTGCTCAGCCTGGGGCAGCACCGGACGTGGAAGCGTATCTGCGTCTCTTGGTCGAGGTACCGCGCTAGTGGCAACCATAATAGATTACCAATGCGACTCAAAACGACTAGATTCTATCTTGATGCAAGGGGTCATTTTGGGCTAGGGCAAAGAAAGGGGATCGGGTTCTTGATCTCTGCTGTGGGAGCGGGGATATAGCGTTCCTTCTTTCTCAGAAGGTCGGCCTGGATGGAGAGGTTGGTGGCGTTCAGACTTGCGATTGAGCCACAATTTTCTTTTATTGAATACTCACCATATAGTGACTTGAATGACACAGGTAATGGCTGTCGATTTCTCAAGGCAGCAGCTAGATACTGCTGCTGAACGTCAGGAGCAACGCTGGAAGCTGTGTTACAAGAACATCAAGTGAGCATCCTCAATGTGAGGATTTACTGGTTGAGAACTTCATACAGTTCCATCTTAGCTGAATTGTTTGTGTACCATTCTAACTGTTGCTCCTTCTTTCTGTTATTGAAGATGGATCGAGGGTGATGCACTTCAATTGCCTTTTAGGGACTGCTGCTTCGATGCTGTTACAGTTGGTTACGGATTGCGCAATGTGGTCGATAAACCCAAAGCAATGCAAGAAATATTTCGGGTCCTAAAGCCAGGTTTGTTCATCTTACTTTTAAAAGAGCCAGGTTTACACATGTTGCCTAGCTGTTCCAGTTCAGCATGGTCTGGCTAGATCTCACAATTTCAATTTTCACCACTGAAGGATCAACAGCATCTATTCTTGATTTTAACAAGAGCTCATCATTGTTCACGTCATCGTTACAGGTAAAATCGTCAGATTGTCTTTTTTTCCCCCTGGTATGGTACCATCATCTGAATGTTCAATATCCCTGGCAAAGACCAATATTCCTCACGAAATTTTAGCAAAATCACATATGGTCATATATGTTGCCTTCAGAATTCATTAAAAAGTAAATAGTTGGTCCTGTGATCCTCTCTCTGAACAAATTGATGTTTTAATTTTCTCTTGGCAGAGTTGGATGATCGACAATGTTGTTGTTCCTTTAGCTAGTGGTTATGGACTTGCTTACGAATACAAGTACTTGAAAAGCTCCATATTGCAGTATCTAACAGGTTTGCATATATGTTCCTCTACCGGGATCACATACCAGAATAAGATATCATGTCATTATGATGGTAGAGCTACACATATATATATCATGGCTTTTGTACTCTTCATACTGACTAAGTGCAATAGGATATCACAATCACTTCTTTTGTCAGCAAATCAGTTTTTTGGTCCAAACTATGAATGTCGTAAATGCCATTTTGTCAGTAACTGTATACTGCTCACATTGTACTCGATCTCATGTTATAACGTCTTGTTTGTGTTTGTGTCCTGTGTAGGAGAGGAGTTGGAAAAGTTAGCCAAAGAATCTGGGTTTTCTCGAGCAAGACACTACGAGCTTGGTGGAGGTCTCATGGGGAACTTAGTCGTGACTCGCTGAGTTTAACTTAGCCAGGGGCCTGAATATTATCACCTCCTCGTTTAGCCTGCCCTTTATGGTGCGGGAGGGGCAGTTTGAAGGGAACCAGACAATATGATGAAGGGCAGCACATGCTGGCATGCTGTTTGGCGGGACGGGCGCTACTGAGCGGTTAAATTTCTTACTTGTAGACAAATTTGTATTGTGACTTAAATTTCCGTTCTGTGACCAGAACAAGGCATGAAAGTTGTTGAAAAATTCAGGCCCACGTTTGCAGTACTCAGCCTCAGAGGAGTTGCATTGCTTTGAATCCTCTGCCTTCCGTTCAAATCGGTCCCCATTACGACAGATCAGATCTGTACTACGGAGTACGTATTTTCGCCGTGCTCTTCGTCTTCATACTCCTTACCTACTTCGCGGCAATGGTAATGCATAACTGAAGCCAACAAACGAGCCACCGAAGTGTTCGCAATGAATTTTTGGTACCTTGTATTGTAGTAGTGGAAACTAGAAAGTTCACAATAATCTACCAGTACAAGAAAATCTTGAATTAACAGAACTGATTAAACACCACTTTCTCAAATTCCTAACTAGCCCTACTAAACAATCTCGAACAACAAACATGAACCGATACACTGTAACCTTACTTCTCACAGCTTCACCGAAATCACAAAAGAGAACATCAAAACTCTAACCCGACAGCTCCAGGAACAGCACAGGCATATAACATGGCTATGTGTATGTGGCAAGTGCTCTTGACCACCAGCACCAGGGATCAGATCCCTTGCTAGACCTTGTTGTCCATGGCGAGGATGGTGCTGAGGTTCATGGGGCTGATGTGGTCGGTGGATCCGTGCATGAACTGGCTGACGATGATTCGGTTGGCGCGCTCCGTCGGGTGGAACGCGTCCCAGTAGGCGTACACGTCCCGGTTCGGGCACACGTTGGACGCCGGCGTGCACAGCCCGATCCCGTTGTACGGCCCCTGGCCGCAGCACGCCACCTTGGACGTCACGAACCCTGGAACGCAAATTACCGGCGGATCGATCAGCTTGGCTGAAACGACAGTGGTTGGCAGATGCAGCCATTTCATACTCATCAGCAGCGTTAGCTGTGTAAATAATGTAGTATACTTACTCTCTTCGTTTTTTAATCGACATCGTGGTTAGCTTTTAAATTCAGTTTTCATCATTTATTTTATTCAAAAAAATTGCTCGAATGTGTAACATTTTAAGTTGTGATTCAAATAATTCTAATGATAAATCAAATTATATTAAAAATATATAAAAATTTATTAAAATTTTTTAATAAAATAAATAGTAAAAAATAAATTTAAAAATTAACGGTGATATCAATTAAAAATGAAGGAGTAAGTTTTACCGTAGTCCTGCGGGTTGAACACGAAGTCGAAGCTGGCCCTGTTGGTGTTGGCGGCGATGAAGACGTCGCTGCCGATCTCGCCGTTGAGGTTGGCGAGCATCCGCACCAGCTGCGGGTTGAAGAGGTCGGCGGCCTGCGTGAGGTCGCGCGCGCACTCGCCGTCGAGACTGTGCATGGCAAGCTCCGCCGGCACGCACCCGATCATCCCCGTGCCGGTGACCACCACGCGCCGGGCTCCGAGCTCGTACAGCCGCTGCACAGCACAGTTCCGTAGCCGCTCTTAGCCTTAGGACATCACATGAATTATCGTGTGGCACAGTTGCCTGTTGCCGCCCGGCCGGCCGGACACTTGGTCCCCTTCCCTAATTAGCCTTGTGTGCTTAAACGAAAGCATATACTAGAGTAGTACTCCAAATTGTAGCGCCGCGACCACTCATATGCATGATACAGTAGCAGCTATACGACGAGTCGAGTACGTAGGAGCAGCTACGACGCGTCATCTTGGATGCACGACAAACACTGTTCTTGCATGTGCCGTAGTAAATATTGCTCGGCTACCTTACAGGCCGGTACACAGTAAATGTCACGCTTAACACTTGGCCCCTTTATGCCTGTTTGATCAGTTAATACTCGGGGACAGCCTCCATCTGGTTCTTATTGCGGACATTACGGCCATGTTCTGCAATGCCGCCATGCGCATGAGCTACTTACAGTTACAGACCGATCGCCTCTGCGGTGGGTGTGGTAGGTGAAGGTGAGACAACAGTGTGGTGCATGTCAACCAGCATAGCAGAGCAAAAGCAACACAATGCTAAGCCTACCGTAAAAATTCCTTCCCTTGTGGTGCAAACTTTGGAGAGGTGTACTCTACGGTGTATCACTAGCAGTCCGTAAATGTTCGTAAGCTATGCCTATTGTCATTGGACCATGAGTGCGTAAATCATCATAAATGTGATAGAATGTTGGATCTGTGGCAAAGAGATCTGGGTGTCGTTTGAATCCAGAAATCTCAGATCTTGAAAGATCTCGAAATAGCCTTGGTTGCCACGGATTTTAAGATTTTTGAGACGAGATTTTCATTATACTTTCTAGAATCTCTCCCGTTTGACATTCAACCGCATTTTTTTCATCCAGTTTTTACTATCCGGCTGGGATTCAAACGAGGCCCTGGTACGACGATCTGCCCCCCCCCCCCCCACCCCCACCTCCTTTTCCTCCAGTGCTGCGTGCTGAGATTTAGTTCAAAACTCTCTACCTTTGCCGTGCTATTTGTGGAGTTTCATGTTTGCTGGTTAAGCGAGTTTTCTAAGGACTGAAGTGCAATCCAAGCGTGTGTGTTCATCCTATTTCTGTACTACTAAGTATACTTGCATAAAGTTCTATACTAGTGGTCTTGCAGCGTGACTGGGTATAGCGCCTAAAACGTCTGGAACCCTGCGCAGGAGCTGTCTGGTTGGAGTACTTTGGCATGGCGAACATGTCAGTTACTCCTACTGCTCTCTCTGTCTCAAAAAAAAAATCTATTTTTAGGTTTATTTGACTGTATTTTTTTATCAATGATTTTTTAAAATTTAATAAATTTTATGAACACATAAATTACATATTATAAAAATATTTTTCATAATAAATTTAAAAATATAAATTTTATATTATTAAAGTTTATCAAATTTATATAAATTTTTAATCAAATAAAAGAAAAAACACAACTAACTAATTTTAAAAATAAACTTTTTATGGGACAGATGTACTGGCATGCATGACATACTGCCCAAAAATTACACTCCGCGAGGTGACTTCCTGCTACTATTGGCGTGGCGTATGCTTCCCGAAATCCAAGGCAAACAGCTCGCTACCTACCGACCCATGCATCCGTGCTTCTATTTTGAGCCATTTTTTTTTTAAAGTGAGACGCGATAATTTTTTTGACTAAAGGCTGTTTATTTGAAAGAGAGAATTTTTTTGTGTGTTTTTTCTGTAAAATTAAATTGATTTTTACGAAATTTATGTGAAATATCTGCGTTCCAAATAAAGCCTAAATTCTATGGGAATCTAGCTAACATGTTTTAATTGCTGCGATAATTATCATTGGAAGTGCATAATTTGAAGGCTTCTTGCTGTGTTTGGGGAAGCATAATCGGAAGTTGAAGGAACTTACCGAGAGGATCTTCTTGTACTCGGATATGAGGTAGGGGACGTAGTCCTGGATGGCGAACTGGCGAGACCTGACGGAGAAGGGCACCAGGTAGTAGTTGTTCACGAAGTCGTTGCCGCCAAGCGTGATGAGCACGAGCGCCTGGTTCACGAGCTGCGTGGCCGCGTCCTCGCCGATGAACGCGGCCAGCTTCTGCTGGTACTCCTGGAAGTTCTGCAGCTGCTGCCCGATCCTGATGATGTTCACCTGACCATGGGCGTACCGTGCATTTCAGCCACGGGACACTCACACTTCCTAGGAGCTTAAATAATTCTTTCGATCTTACGAATTGTATGCCCGTGTCGTTGAGGATGCCGACACCGGCCGAGGCGAAGTTGGCGCCGATGAGCAGGTTCTCGCCGCGGAGGTAGGGGCTCAGGTACGGCAACGCGGGCTGCGAACCCAGGTGCTCACCTGCGGCATGAGAAAGAAGCGTTTCATGTATCAGATGTGTGCTACAAACGAAAATTCAGCCACCGTGCGCGTGCACGACGAACCGAACAGAATACTAAGACGGACGGAGCGGTGGCGAAAGGGAGAGAACGCAACTGATGATGTCGGGGATGTTGAGCCCGTTGGAGAACCTCCCCGTGGGCATGTGCGTGGGGAAGTCGATCCCGTAGGGCGGCGCGTCCGCGCGCGCCGTGGTCATGAGGTAGTTGTTGTTGCCGTTGTCGACGAGGGAGTCGCCGAACACGAAGAATGCGCGCGGCGCGGCGGACGCCGTCCGAGCGGCGAGCGCCGCCACCGCCGCGGCGACGACGAGCAAGGTCACGAGCCGCAGAGCGTCCATGTCGGTTCGTGTGTCTGTGTGGAGAAGAGGCAGGCGCTCACTCACGAACGAACGAACGACGCCGATTGAGTACACTGAGACCAACGGACGGACGGACGCACGAAAGGGAGAGGTCGAATTGATGGAGAGGAGCCAAGTGGCGTGGCGTGGCGCACGGGGCCGGAAAGGCTGTGCGGCGGTGTCTCTCTTATAGCCGGAGCCTCCTTTCGCCGCCTAGCTCGAGGACGCGCGCGCCGAGTTAAGACGAGGGGCAGCGGGTTAGCGGGCGGGGGACAGGCGGAGCAATTGCTTTGCTTGGCGGTCTCGCTCGATCCCTAGCAAGGACCACCACGTACTACGCGAACGGCCGGGCCGGGCGGAGCACTGGTACACTCATCAGCAGATCGTCGCCAGAGAGGCACGGTGGTTGGCAGCTAAACGCGGCGTCTTGGCGCCTAGGCTGCGATGCCGCCGTGACATGGCAAACCGAGGGGCAGGCAGCAGGCCCGTTGGGTGCATCGGATCACGCGCGGCCGTGCAGTGCCGGGGATAGAAGGCGCGTCGCTGGCGGTGGCAGCGGAGGGCTCCTCAAACTTCAAAGCCGGCGCAGGAATTGGAAAACCCAGTTGGGGACACCGGGTGGGCATTGGGCTCCGACCCAATTGGGGACACGGGGTGTCGACGTCCGACCCGATCGTGACAGCGAGCTACCTCGGCGTGTAGAGGAAATGTTCCGATCATGGTCGAGTGGGTTCTCAGATTCTGTCGGTAGATGGATCGATGTTCATCTGATGAAATGGACTTGCGGTGTTCGCAGAAACACGCTCGGTCGTGGTTCGCCTTCTTCCCAAAAGTGGTGCGGTTGCGTTAACAGAAAGCAGAACAACACACGCATGAACGCATGAGAGGCAGCAGGCGTCTTGGGTTTCCGACGAGAGAGGACGATCATCGCTGTTCCGTTTTTAAAAGCGTCGTGAATGGCCATTTTAAATTTCAAACTCAGCAACTCTAGAGCAGTACCGGATTTAAACTGATGAATGATCACCAGCTTAACTCGTTTCTCTCCGTTTTTATGTTGTCCTGTAGTAGTTGTGTCCCCGTGCAAATAAACTGATGCGCTCCACATGCATCGAGGAATGAAACTCGACGCGGCGAAATGCATCTCACAAAACTGCCCACCTCGCGTACCGGCACGCGTGACCACGGCCGCTTTCGGGGAGAGGTTGACCGGTGGCCGAAGCTCCGTCTCCTACTAACCTCCATCAGAAAGGAGTTTGCTCTCCGAAAAGAAAAGAGGCACGCGCTCATAGTTCAGCCGTGACGCATGGAGGACAGATGCAAGCAAGCAAGCACCAAGTATAGTGCCGATCGTATGTGTAACCCAACAAGCGCGCGGTTTCCACTGCTGATTGGGCTCGCGCGCGTCCGCCGGTGATGCGAGCGCCACCAGGACGGTAAGGGACGGCCGGGAGCGCGTGGACGCGACGACAGCGCGTAGCAGGGCATGTGAATCCCATAAAGCAGTAGGGGCAATAGAAAGAAAATTCAGCGACCTCCTCCCTCCACCAGCCTGCTAAGCTAGCTCTGGACTTGCTTCCGCGCGCGGCTGGGCAGTGAAAAATCTCGAGTAAAAGTGAAGCCGGACACGGCGAGATCCGATCGCTCCGTGGTAGGAGTACGCCCCCGTCCTTATCTCTTGGGATCGTACATGCCTTTTTACGGTTACAGCAGTAGAAGCATCCTTGCGGTACACGCACAGTTTCTCAACTACTGCTACGTACTGTTGCTGCACTGTACAATCCTGTCACGTATCCGATTGATACAAACCGAATCGACTCGGTTCATGCAAGATGGAAGGAATAAAACTTGCAGTTCCTCTAATCACTTTTTTTAAAAGGAAATTCATCTTATCACTTCTTTTTTGAAGAAATTGTTCGTCTCACCACTTGAGGATAGGTATTCAGAGAGGATACGACTGGTCTGGAGGGGACTTTGAGGTAGAGAAGCAAGGATTGGAGGTAGGCAGCAAAAATCCTGATTTCTCAGGGAGGTAAGAGCAATGGAGTACGGGGAAGAAGATATCCAAATCCAGCGCTAATGCCAGTTCTCCTTGCCTACTCCTGTCACCTCTTTCGAAGAGGACTCCTGATATCGCTTTGGGCCTCTTGACAGCCCACTTGTCCAGCCCAGAGAAGCCGGAACAAAGGCCCATAGGCTAATTTCACGAAAGCTAAGAAATTCTGGTACCTCCATTCCGAGGTCACGGAACAGAAATTTCACTGTCAACCCTTGCCGGGAAATCTCACCGTGAATCCTCGACCCAGTAAAACACCCATAACAACTTGCCACTTGGTCACCTTTTGTTAGTGGATAGATCAGGGAAGCTTGGCGCTCTGACCGGGTGACTCGACCGGCCCCAAGGTCCCGTCCTGCTGAAGTCCAGGCTGTGGCCTCGCGCTCCTGGCCTGGGTGAAAGTGAGAACAGTCGCTGCTGCGTCTTTCAGCACAAGTGGCGCCCCACGATTAGCAAAAAAGTGATCAGATAAGATGGTGGCCAGCTTCCACCACTGTATCACAATTTAAAATTAACATCGAAGATCTGTTGTTAAAAACACACAATTAATATTAACTGATCCGTCGATAAAACTTTGTAACAAACGATAAAACTCTCCGTCAGCCTTCAATATATTATTACCTATCATTCCTTGTCCCAGGAGACCAGGCTCACTCAGCGTGAAACCAAAGCGCTTTCCCGGCTTGCCAGCCAATACGTCGGCTTCCTTCAAGTGGCCGTAAGCGTTCAGCGACGCGTGGTCCGCGTGGACGATGCAAAAGGAATATAACTGGATGTACGCCGCATACCTGTGTTCTGGATGTGGGTGTGAGGAACACGAGAATAAAAATGATTGTTGCACAGCGCTGGTTCGTCAGACGTGAGGCAAGCAAACGTGCAAACCTGTCGACCCGTCAACTACGGTTTTAAAACTGATGTCAGACCTGTTTTTAGCGGTCCTAAAAAACCGACCAATTAGTCGAAGAAACCGACCAATTAAGTCGGTTTGCTACCATGTTAAGATCAGTTTTTAGACGAAAATCGATTACCTATTTAAATTGAATCGAATCGAATCTGTTTCATTAAAAACTGTAAAATTTAATTGGTTTTCGTCTGTTTCTAAAACCCAACTGTCAACTACTCTCTGAACTCCTCTGAAGAATGGTCATTAAATGATAAATTTACAATGCTTGGGTGAGACCGTGACTGTGTGAAATGATCCAGCGTCAATGCATGGTCCTGCTTAGTCACCGGGGGATAGAGCGCAAAGCCAAGCAGCCATCAGCGACAAAAAATGATCAGCGAGGTCGAATAATCTTATCTTCGGGGCCCCCTCGGTGCTTCGGGTGAGGCAAACAAGATTCTTGCTACGGAGACGGAGGTACATCGATCGAGTCAGGACAAGGGTCGTTGAGCCATTGCGTCGCCGTAGTTGGTGGTGCGGGTGAGAGCGCGCACACGGCACATCACCTCACTGTCGCCGACACAGGCCGCGCGCTCATCACGGGGCACTCACAGCTGCAGCGGCTCATGCAGAAGAACACAAATTCTGCTCCGCTGAATTCGACAGATTGCTCGTACTACATCTGCAACCGAAATTTTCTGCGTGGCTTCGGTGTGGCATCCATCCCCCCGTCTTCCTTGCGGCCTTGCTGTTGCTGGTCGCGGCGGGACCTTTTGCTGGGAAAGTATTCAGGGAGGGACTGGGAGCGGACGGCGACGCATGCCGGAACCGGCAATCATCATCAGACTCAGCTGCTGTGCCATACAGCCGGGCAAATCACCTTATTTGATCGGAGAAACAGTACCACGTCGGATTCGAACAGTTCTGAAAACTCTAATTCGATTAAAAAAAATACAAACCAGGTTCACTACGTCACTTGACTAAATGCATCGGTTATTTATACTAGGAGTAGCTAAAGTGTGAAACGATGCTTCCGCTTGAATGAACCAACCAAGGACGCCAGCGACGGGAATGATTTGAAATACTACATCCAAGTTAAAACATGAACCGTTCAGGAGTATACGAGTTTAAAATTGCCAACTCGGAAATCAGTCAACTAGTAATTCGAGTTGTGGTTCTGGCTTTTGGGGAAAAAAGGAAAAGGGCTGTTAAATAGTACGGCCAAAGTTTGGCGCGGCACCCATGCTCGGCGGCCTCGGCGGCGGGGTCCACCCGTCCGGTCTCCCCGATGGGAGCTCAGTTCATACGGTTAGCTGTACAGAAAGCCCCGTAGAGTGGAAGGATAAAAGGTCAGGACCTAAGTGCACAAAGCCACGTAAAGCCCCAACCACCCTTGCAGCTGGTGTTCGTCTCGCGGTGTGAGCGTGCTCTCTCACACTCCCCCGCACGGCCTCACCTCACCCTTCGCCCTCAGATCCGGACATTTCCCCGCTCGCCTCGCCTCCGGCCCCCGGGCCCGAAACCCTAGAGCTCTCTCCGTGGCGGAGGCGGAGGAGCCCGCGCCGGGGAAATGGAGGTGGCGCTGGAGGCGGCGCGCGCCAAGGACACCAAGGAGCGCCTGGCCGGGGTGGAGAGGCTGCACGAGGCGCTGGACGCGGCGGCGCGGCGCGGGCTGACGGCCGCGGAGGTCACCGAGCTGGTGGATACCTGCATGGATCTGACGCGGGACGCCAACTTCCGCATCGCGGAGGGCGGCCTCCAGGCGCTCTCCGCCGCCGCCGTCGTCGCCGGCGAGCACTTTAAGATCCACCTCAACGGGCTCGTCTCCGCCGTTGTCGAGAGGCTCGGCGATGGCAAGCAGCCTGTCCGTGACGCCGCGCGGCAGCTCCTCATCACTCTGATGGAGGTGAGCCCCCGCTGCTTTTCATCGGCTTTTAATCTCTCCGGGAAAATGCATGTGCTTTGGAAATTGCATTATGTTGCGAATTTGAGTTCGTAGGTCAGAGCAGCTGTCGAATTGAAAATTGGACCTTGTTTTGGGTAGTTCGGCTGGGGCGAATTAATAGTAGAGAAGCGAAGCGAGAAACCTGATGTTCTATACAGCGGACCATAATAGATTGACAGGCTCAATGTATTAATGTATCAAGAGACTAACTTTTGTGGAAATTGTGTGCTCGGGAGCTTGACTCTTGCTTTGAGTTTGAACCTCCAAGGGCATCTTACCTATTGCTGGGGAATTTTAGTTGTTGCAGTAGTAAAGATAAATTTCGAATTCATGTAAATATGTAGCTACTTATCCATGTGCAATTTGATGTTAGTGTCTATATATGATTCATTTGTTGTACATTTAGCATTGTAATCTAGAGTCTGCTCGACCTGCGATTTTTTTTGCAGTATGTCTCAATATTTCAACATTCACAATATATACAAACTTTGAACCCTTCTCTTCTTACCACTCACTATGCAGTTACAGCTCTAAGTTGTCATTGTTTCACAATTATTACAGATTTATTTCATCCGATGACCGCTAAGTCAATCATGTTTTGTGTTATTGAGTTTTAATATTAGGCTACAATATTTTCGATTTTGTCCAAATTGTAGGTTTCTTCGCCAACAATCATTGTCGAACGAGCTGGAAGCTATGCGTGGACTCATAGGAGTTGGAGAGTACGAGAGGAGTTTGTACATACAGTTGCAACCGCAGTTGAGCTATTTGCTTCTACAGAGATCTCCTTGCAACGAGCTTTGCTTTCTCCTGTAAGTCAACACATGTTGCTGTTTGTTCTTACTTTCTAATAACATGTCCAAACTTGATGCCATAAGATATTCTTGCTTCACAGGTCTTGCAATTGATGAATGATTCAAATCAAAGTGTTAGAGAAGCTGCTATCTCTTGTATTGAGGTTTGTTCTTTCCATGCTATGTGGATTCTCTTCAGCTGATACTTTTTTTTTTCTTAGTCATGATTCTACACCTTGTGTTTAACCTCTTGATCTTGTTTAATTCCTCCATAGTTCTATCCTATTTTTTGCAATCTAGGAGTAGAGAGCTGAATCATTTATTTGTAAGTTAATGTAGCTCAAACCCCTTTGCCTCCTGTGGATTTTTCTTAATCCCTTGTTGCTTCATGTTTTGAAACTGGTGGTGGAACTAGTGGAAATTGGCTACCTGTAGTATTTGTGGGTTTGTACCAGTTGTCTATGTACCATAAAGGTATGTGATTAGCCTTATAAGTTATTTTTCTTCACTGCAGGAGATGTACAAGCACATGGGATCACAGTTTCATGAAGAGTTGCAGCGCCATAATCTGCCTTCATACATGGTACTATTGTTGCAAGAATTCCTTTTAATATTTTGACTACTAATTCGATTTATCGATGATTATGCGCTAGTGTTTATAATTGTCTGCAAAGCAGCACAGCTTGATTACTCTATTTGCATTGTTTGATGCCTGCAGCTGAAAGAAATAAATTCAAGGTTGGATAAAATAGAACCAAAAGTTCGATCATCTGATACCGTAGTGCAATACAAGACTGCAGAGTCTAGATCTGTTACAGCTAACCCAAAGAGAGGTAGCCCAAGGACAAAAAGCACATCGAGAGAAAGCACATTATTTGGAGGTAATGTCTATAATTTAGTGAAAACTTTGCACTTTGCACATGAGCAATTTGAAGATATTTTCATCTGACTATAGGTACAAGGCCGATATCATTGTTATTTTCTTGCCGTGTATATTGTTGTATATTTATTTGCAAACGCCCCTATGTTTTCAACATGCTATTAATTTGTTATAGTTAGCTATAAACAGCCTACTTTTCCTGAACAGCTTCCAGACAGACAGACATACCTTGTGTATCCCTACTAGCGGTTGTAACTTTCTCAACCAAAATGAATTTTATGTTTTGTGCTGCAATTACGATATGGTTCTGGCACTGAAATATATTTGAAACGCTCAAAGTTATTTGCAGATATTGCGACTGGTGAGATTTTAGTCCCCAGGTTAGTCTCAATCACTGTTCTAGAAGTAGGTAACATCTATTTGCTCAGGCAGCCACCTAGCTGCGAAAATACAGCCTAACTAGCTTCATTATGCATTCTATGACCTGCAATCAGTTTCCACTAGTATGTAGGTATGCGTGTTTATTATGAAACCTGCAATCACGTACCTGACTTGTTTTGACCATTGTTATACTGTTGTTGAACCATTTGTAATCCAGCAGATTTGATGATAGCATATAAAACAAACCTTAAAATTATTCTAAAAGGGTACAAGATTGACTGTTATGATTTTCGTTTAAATACTGTGGCTCAGAAGTCAGAACATCTCATAAATTCTTAGCTTGATCATGAAATCATATTCAGAAACAGTCCATATATGATTGTTTATAGGCAAGTCCATATATGATTGTTGCAGAAGGCAGTGGGTTTATGGGCTTTGAATTCTCTTGTTTGGTTGGTGAACGTGAAATAGTATTCTCTTGGATTAGGTGTCACACTTGTTGAGTTGCCTTTCGTGAAACTCTAGGAGTATGTATCCTATACTCTTATCACAAAATATTTGATATGGTTTTGGGAAAATAATGTTTTTTTCTGGTTAATATGGATTGTTATAATATGCACTCCCTCCGTTCCTAAATTGTTGTCGCTGTTGACTTCTAACATCAACTTTGACCATTTGTCTTATTAAAAAAAAATTCAAATGTGTAAAACTATAAGTCATGATTTAAATAACTATAATGGTTAAGAAAATTATAAAAAAATATACTCCCTCTGTTCCGATTTATAAGTCGTTTTGGAGTTGGGCACAGGAATTAAGGAGAGTGGAAAAGGTGGATGTGCTGAAAACGAGGAGGAGAGAGATAGAGATGGAGAAGTATTGGGAAGAGAATGTATTGGGAAGTGAGAATGATTTATAATTTGGGAAAAGTTGTTGAGTCCAGAATGACTTATAATTTGGGACGGAGGGAGTAATGTTCATTAAACTTTTGTTGAATAAGACGAATAGTCAAAGTTGATGTTAGAAGTCAATGGCAACAACAAATTTAGGAATGGAGGGAGTATATCAAGTTATGGTTTGTCAGTTGGTGTGCGTTTTCGATAGTTACTCCCTGCCACACATACATGTTTTTATGTGCGATTTATTGTCTTATTCTCAGGTGATACTGACATAGCAGAAAAACCAGTGGAACCTGTTAAAATTCATTCTGAGAAAGAATTACTTAGGGAGTTTGAGAAGATTGCAGCTACCCTTGTTCCAGAAAAGGATTGGTCTTTACGTATTGCTGCCATGCAAAGGATTGAAGCCCTGGTCTGTGGAGGTTGATTTTCTGCATCAAAATTATTCTTTCATAGATAGTGCTTTAGCCACATCTGTTAGCCCCTACTAAGTATATGTTGCAGTATATTTGTCTGCAATAGTTGGACAAGGTTCATATGCCTAGAATAGAGTAGTAAAGACATTTTCCTTTTATTTCTTTACAACTATGTGGATCTTCTGATTGATTGCAAGCTTTTAAAATATGCACTGAGAAATAAGTGGGAATTTAATCGTTGAATCAATAGGATATCTTGAACTCATTCACTAGATATACCCACACTTTCATGGGGACTATCCGCAACCCCTTAGAACAATCAGGGCATTTAGACTGTTTATCCTGTATGTTACCTTCTTCCTATATATCCAATTTGCTGCTTTGATGTAAAATAAATTCCACAATCGTTCAGTGCATGAGCTGTCACAACAGTGAGTTGTGCTGCAGACAAAGGGAGAAGCACCTGGCTTGCCTGATTCCCTAGTTGTCGCCTCTGTTTCCAGCCTGCACATGACTGCTCCACAGTTGGACCTTCCCACCATTGTTCCTCTCTACTGCAGTACCCATGCCCCAAACATATTGACTTTCCTTGTCTCGAAGTTGATTTTTGACACTCCAATTCCATTCCACTACATTGGCATATAAATACTTTGTCGTCCATGCATGTCAGTATCACATGCCCTGTTGATTGTCAAATGACCTTAATGCCTGTAAAGAAGCTGAGAAAGCTTGTCCCTCTGAACCTTATCAATTAGAGATTTTATATGCTTAGTTGTAAAGCACCAGTTCCTTATTCTTCTTGTGACTTTTGCCAGGTGCTGCTGATTATCCATCATTTCTTATGCTCCTGAAGCAACTGGTTTCTCCATTGTCCACTCAGCTGTCTGATCGACGTTCTAGCATTGTAAAACAGGTACTGACGGTATTCACTTTCTTCTATTAAGTTCTGTTTCTAGATCTGCTTCTTTGGCCCTGTTTTGTTGCCCTAGACGAATTTATCACTTGACATGATATATTCTTCATGATTAAAAATTTCACTCTTGTTTCTATGCTCAGGTATGCCATCTACTCAATGTACTATCAAAAGAACTCCTAGGTGACTTTGATCCATGTGCCGAACAATTGATCCCGGTATTTTAATGAGCATTTTTTATTCTTCCATATATTATTCAATACTAAACCTAACATTTTTTGTGGGATTTTCAGGTGCTTTTCAAGCTTGTTGTCATAACAGTGCTTGTAATTGCTGAATCTGCAGACACATGTATAAAAACTGTGAGTTACTATATATTCGTTAGTGTACTCAATATTCATAGATTTTGTTCCTGTCAACCCTTTCCTAACGTGGAAATGGAATATCTTCCAGATTCTGCGGAACTGTAAGGTTGCACGTATACTTCCTCGCATAGCTGATACAGCAAAGAATGACCGAAGTGCAATCCTCCGTGCAAGGTATAGTTACTTGCTTGTTTTTTCTAGTGCCCATGTATGTTCCATTTCTCAAGTTTACTCTCATTACTCAAGTTTACTCTCATTATTCCAGGTGCTGTGAATATGCACTTCTGGTTTTGGAGTATTGGGCTGATGCCCCAGAAATACAACGGTCAGCTGATTTTTATGAAGATATGATAAAATGCTGTGTGGCAGATGCAATGAGTGAGGTAGGATTTGCTTCTGGACTTTGTTGTATACAATAGCATTTTCATTTTTTTTGGCACTGAAAACGATTTATTTGTTAACAAATCATTCAATATTCAACTATTCTCTCGCACCCGCTAGAAGATGTACACAAATGGTTCAGTTTTTTTTTTGTGATTGGTTAGAAATATTTCAATTTTCTTGTAGCAACAAACGACACATGTTGGTCTCTGTTCACAATGTGAAATGAAGAAATACGATCATTAGATATAGACCCAAATAAAAAAGAAGACATTTGTGCTCCACATATGCGCGCATAGATACACAACCACAAGTGAGCAATTCCTTCTGTACTGTTTTCTAGACTGGCCATGCAAGCCTTGCATGCCATGAAAACATTTATAATGAGAATGACATGTCAAACTTTGGTTCCTTTTTTTCTTCCAAAAATGCTTATTATTGTAATGCATGTTGGGCTGTTTGTTGACTACTTTATTCTTCAGTATGCATCTACTGTCCACCTTTGTTCTCTGTACCACTGGTCTTGTGAAAGCACACATTTTGGTGGTCGCTGATTCAGCTCATGTGCAAATCTAGGTTCGTGCTACAGCAAGAACTTGCTATAAAATGTTTGCAAAAACATGGCCTGAGCGGTCACGGCGGCTTTTTATGTCATTTGATCCTGCTATACAGAGGGTATGCGTTCTGCTCTCTTGTGCTCTTCCCCTCTTAAATTTCTTTTTCAGATATATACAAACATTTCACTGTTTTAACTGGAGAGCAAATGCAGATAATAAATGAGGAAGACGGTGTGCACAAAAGATATGCTTCGCCCTCATTGCGTGATAGGGTTGCACAGCCTTCTCGTGCTGTATCTCATGCAAGTGTTACACATATACCTGGATATGGCACTTCAGCTATTGTTGCAATGGACAAGAGTGCGGCTATTTCTTCTGATTCAACTTTTTCATCAAACAATCTTCGTTTATCACAGTCAAAGACAATTGGCAGAAATTCTGAAAGAAGCTTGAAGAGTGTCCTTAACTCCAGCAAAGAAAAAGTTTCTGCCATTGAAAGTTTGCTGAAGGGTGTCAGCTTATCAGATAGGCAAAATTTCTCTGCTGCACGATCAACAAGTTTGGATCTTGGTATTCCTTCAACTTCTTAGTTCAAATATTGCTACTAACATATCAACTTGCTCTTTGCTCCCTGCATTATGTTTCTTTCAAATATATACACTGATGAAAGAAATTGGGGGTGGGGGGGGGGGGGGATGAAGCCTAGGGATGGTTAAGAAAAATGCATGAAAGGAGAAACATTGGAATTAGGAGACAGAGGATAACTATGTGATCATTACTTGTAAATGCGGGAGGTAGAAGCCGTCAAGGAATTAAAAAGGACAGACTGGTGCATGTAGCTCACTAGCTCCTACTTGTGCAGGGTCCGAGGAAGGGTCTAACCACTTTGGCTCTTTTGCTGAAGACATCAAGGAATAAACATCTATTATTTTTTTGTCCACACTTCGTATCGGTATCGCACAATAACATGCAAATTATATGCCTTTCAAAAAAAAAACGGTGCATTTGTAGACGGCCTACTTTTTCATATCTATTTGCCAATGATACTACTGGAATTTCAGTTTCTTATTTACTTTTAATCCTAGTGCAGGAGTCGATCCTCCATCATCTCGGGATCCTACTGTGCCACTTGCAGCCCTAGCTTCAAATCTTCAGTCCTTGCAGAACTCATCATTATTGGATTCATCCCTTCCTGCAATTTCAGGTGGTAGTTCACGAAACGGAGGTTCCCGCTTATTGAATACAAGTGCAACACAGTTGGCCACAAAAGAGCGTTCAAGATCACCATATTTGAGTAATACATCGTCTGAGTCAATGTCTGGCTTATCATTGCCGTACTTAAGAAGATCTTCCGAGAGGCTTCAAGGAGGCTACATGGATGAGATCAATGATATTCGTTCAACTAGGCGGATCCCTCAAATGCACATGGAGAAAAACTTTGTTGATATGCCTTATAAGGATGTGTACAGAGACTCACATAATAATCATGTCCCAAATTTTCAAAGACCTCTTCTAAGGAAACAAGTAATGTCGAGGGCGTCTGCAAGTGGCAGACACAGCTTTGATGATTACCATGTACCATCAGGTGACATGTCTGGTTATGCAGATTCTCTGGCTTCTCTAAGTGATGCACTTTCAGAGGGTCTCAGCCCTAGTTCTGACTGGGTAGCAAGAGTTTCAGCCTTTGATTTTATTCGGAATTTGCTGCAACAAGGTCCAAGAGGTATTCAAGAAATCATACAAAATTTTGAAAAGGTCATGAATCTGTTTTTCCGTCATTTGGATGATCCTCATCATAAGGTTGCACAGGCAGCTTTCTCTACACTTGCAGAGCTTATTCCAGCTTGCAAGAAGCCATTTGAAAGCTATGTTGAAAGAATTCTGCCTTATGTCTTTTCTCGGCTTATTGATCCAAAAGAGTTGGTGAAAAAGCCATGCTCTTCAACCTTGGAGATTGTTGGTCGGACATATGCTATTGATATGTTGCTGCCTGCACTAGTACGCTCATTAGATGAACAGAGGTCTCCAAAGGCAAAATTAGCTGTTATTGAGTTTGCAAACAAATCATTCAGCAAGTACACTGTAGATTCTGACGGTTACAGCAACAGTGGCTTCCTTAAATTATGGCTTGCAAAATTAGCACCTCTAGTACATGAAAAAAACGCAAAATTGAAGGAGGCCTCTATTTCTGGTATCATAGCTGTTTATCGTCACTTTGATTCAACAGCAGTGCTAAATTTTATTCTGAGTCTGTCAATCGAAGATCAAAATGTCTTGAGGCGAGCTTTAAAGCAATACACCCCTCGTATTGAGGTTGATCTGGTGAACTACCTGCAGAGCAAGAAAGAACGCCCCCGCCCCAAATCTTACGACCAGGCAGATTTTGGAACTTCATCAGAGGATGGCTATGTACTGACATCCAAGAAGAGCTATCCATTTGGGCGATATTCTTCTACTTCCCTTGATGCTGAAGGGGGCAAGAATAGTAGTACAGTGCAAGAATCAACACTACATAACATCTCCATAGGTCGGACAACTTCTGATATGAGCATTGATCATGCTGTTCCAAGCTCAGAAGCATCCATTGGAACTGAATATCTTTTAACTAAAGATAGAGAATTAAAAAATAATAGTAGCTCTGTTGTGGAAGCAGCACGTTCTTGGCCAAACTGTCCAGAAAAAACTGATGCATCCTTAGATGGTGATACTGCTACTGGCACTCCTCGATTAGATTTCAGCCGACTTCCAACTTCTGATGGGCAAAATACTGTTGGTTCAACCACCGGAGAAAGTGTACATGAGGGGGATATGATTGTGAGTCTTAGTTCTATAAAAACCAGCATACATGCTGACAATGGGCTGAGCATACCACAACTTCTTCATCAGGTATCAGTGGAAAGTCCCTAGATATTCTTTTGCTGTCAGTCCATCACTGGCCTGATACTGTTCCTCTTATTCTTGAAACCTTTCTCAGCCATCATAACTTCTCAGCCATCATAACCTCTGAATATCAACTTTTTAGATAAGCAGTGACACTGAAGGTTCAGGCTCGGAAAAGCGGGAAGCATTGCAACAGTTGGTTAATGCTTCCCTTGATAACAACCGGTCCATTTGGGCAAAGGTTTGCAATCTGATTATCTTGCAAAATATTCTGTACGAGTAAGCTATGGATGACAGTCAATCTATATTCTTTCCCCACTAATGCTGGCTTTCAATCTTTCACCAGTACTTCAATCAAATCTTAATGACTGTGCTTGAGGTTCTGGATGACTCTGATTCATCCACGAGGGAGCTTGCATTATCTTTAATTGCGGAGATGCTCAACAATCAGGTCTGATTTTCGTCTGATTTTCACTGTTTGTGCACATGAACAAGGTTAAGTTAGTTATTTGACTCTCCCTTTGTTACTAACAATTGTTTTCTCCCAGAAAGATGCCATTGAAGACTCTATCGAGATTGTTCTTGAAAAACTCTTGCACGTGACCAAAGATGTGGTTGCTAAGGTGTTACATTCCTTCCTTTTCCTCCATTGTAGTCCATAAACTATCGTTTTATGTTTAAACTTCTGAGATTTTTGGATAAACTATTAAGCACAATGCAATTCAGGATTCATGGCCCAATGTATAACTTTATTGGGCCCCTGGCTCCACGTTTTCTTTGTTGCTGTGCAGATCTCGAATGAGGGAAACCAATGTTTGAATGTTCTTTTGGCAAAATATGACCCTTTAAGATGTCTTGCTGTATGTGCAAATATTCTCTCACTGTTCTCCTTTTTCGCTTCTACAATTTACTATACTTGGACTTAATGGTCTTTGGTTCGCATGCAGGTTATAGTACCTCTATTGGTCAGTGATGATGAGAAGATACTTGTTGTGTGTATCAATTGTTTGACAAAGGTGACTGCTGTTTCTTCCCATCACTCTGTGGTTTTCTTACTAGTTTGAATGGTATAATATGTTTTCTTTGTTTGAAATGGATTCAACATTGGTCCTACCAGTGATCTTTTCTGCGCTAATATTTTACACTTCTGCAATAAAATTGGAATGAGGCAGCTGTTGTAGGTAATCATAATCTGGTGTATATGAAGCATAGTTGGTACAAGAGCTAGAGGATTGGTTAGGCTAGGAAAATATATCTTGAACACTCCAGTTGCTATGTATGACTCCCATTTGAGCGTGTCACAAGCTTTGATGGTAGGCAGGTGCTTCAATGGAAAATTGATGTCAGTTGAGATGAATCCTGTGGAAGGAATCGCATGTCAGAATTCACTCTAAACATGTGTTTGTTTTGCAATTATATATGACTTATTCCAAAGTAGTAATCTTAACACACCTCGTATGAAAATAGTTGATGATTGATTTCTTTTAATAATCATACAGCTTGTTGGGCGCCTTTCTCAGGAGGAGTTGATTGATCAATTGCCTACATTTTTACCAGCACTCTTTGATGCTTTCAATAACCAAAGTCCAGATGTTCGAAAGGTGGGTACAGTTGAGGCTCTGGATAGATTGTTTTCCATTGCTTTTTTCTACAGGACTTTTCGATGTCTTTTGACCTTGTCATCGAAAAGGGGAGCTTTGGCACAAGGGTAACTTGTGACAATGATGTTCCAGGTTTAAGTAGGAAACAGTCTCTTGCAGAAATGCAGAGAAAGGCTATGTACAAAAGTCCTAATATGATTGGACCCTTCTCCCATCCCTGTGCAAGCAGCAGCAACATGCATCGGGCTGCCTTTTTTATTGACCTTGTCCTGTAACTGTAGTCTATTCCTAATGCTTTGCACAGTGATAGATATCTGGATTTTTTTACAGAGTGTCGTATTTTGCTTGGTGGATATCTACATCATGCTTGGGAAAGCATTTGCTCCATACTTGGAGGGTCTTAGCAGCACACAATTGCGCCTAGTAACTATCTACGCTAACCGGATTTCACAGGCAAGGTCTGGCAAACCAATTGATTCTAACCAATGAGATGTAACATTGTTATTATTTGTTATCCATATGATTTGGTAAGCTGATTTTTAGTTGATTGTGTATGTGTATAGTATGAACAAGTGGCTCCCTTCTACTGGGAGCTTGTGGGTTTTGCTCTGAGTAAATATTTTTTTTTCCTATTGTTATTCTTTTTCTTGTTAGCTTGTGGAGAGTGTTTTGAGTCAGTGTCGGTTTCATTTGTACACTGCTTGGTACATACCTGTACAAAGAAAGGAAAGTGTAGCTTCATGGAAAATATTTGTAATTTTGGGATCATTTTCCTTTGAAATGAATGCCGGTCGTTGCTTACCTGTCAGTCTTCAAAGCGGGCGCTCGTTGCAACGTGTTTCTTATATTTCCAGAGCAAGCACCGTGATGAACATTTTAACACCGGTAAAATGAATTTCTTGTATATGAGATATCTCTGTTCACTAGCGTAGAAGTGCTGGTTATAGGATGCAGGTTTTCAAATTTGTAGGTCACGATCTAAAAATATCTTAAATGAACTAGAATTTAATTTCACTTATACAAATTAGTTACCTAAATATATACTATGAACATGATCCACAAATACTTTTTGGGTACCCATTTGTGCTGGTTACATGAAACAGTTCGTCAAAAACGTCAATGTCACGAACCCACTCACCAAGGACAAGCAGCAACACCCAACAGAGGAAATCACAAAATGAATCTGAAACACAACAGGGCAACCATCTATTATACCAAATTTACGCTCCATAGTCTTGGAGCCACGGCGTGAGCAGATCACCAGCGGTAACAGGACGACTTTTTGAGTAGTGTCCGGGCTCCTGACCGTTGCGTGGCAAACGGAATCTGATGCTTGCGTCGCAGAAACAGTTTTGAACGTGTGTGCATGCCCATGCGACGCTGCCTCTGCCTGCCGCGCGCATGCTCTCCGTTCAGCATGCCAATAGTTGCCGTCCTTGTATAACCGCAGCCCCGCGCCTCCCCGGCTGGCCATGTCCATTCAGAAGTCAGAAGCTCGTCAGAACGACAGCAATGTCGCCCGTGATTTGTCGCTGTGCGACGGTGGTTCGGCTTAACGTCGCACAGGCGACTAGGCGAGAGGCGGGCACGCCGCATGTGGCCATGCGGCTATTCAGACTCGCGAGTTCAGACCGGTAGGCCTGCTGGGTAAACTTTCATTTTCCCTGGTACGGCTAGGCTGCGCAAGCCAACACGAGGAAAAGCCCAGCTCCTTTGACAATATGCGACGATTTGCCTCGGATGCTGGGCGCCTCACCCACGTACGACATCCGCACCTCGGGCTGTGGCCTTTCCACCACCGTTCCCAAATCTCACAGCGCATGTTTCGTGTCGTGGGTCCAGACGAGTGAAGGAGCGATGCGCGAAAGAGCAGCGTAGAGCGCGGACGGTGGATTTCCTCTTCCTTCGTGGTGTGTTAGCGAACTCCGATGATTTGGCTCCGTGCCCGCGCGCCAGTACCCCGCAGCAAGGCAGGCAGGCACGGCGACGCATCGTTGGTCACGCGGGGAAAGCCGGCAAGGTAGGACTCCTACATTGGCAGGTTGACGGCGAGAAGCATGTGACCACCAGGAATCTTACGCTGTGCACACAGCTGCAGCGGCGCAGGCGCAGGGTCCATCGTCCTCTCGGTCTCGGCGCCCCGGCGGACATGCCGTAGCGTGAACAGGACCAGCCCCAGCCCCAGCCCCAGCCCCAGCTCCAGTGCCCAGCGTGGCAACGGACCCGGGAGGACGCAGCCCTCTGCGGAGCTGGCTCTCCTCCAACTGTCCAACAAGCTAGGCAACAACGTACCGCGACGTGTTTTGATGTATCGGTAGCGCTAGTCGTTCCAAGCCCCATCCCCCGCACATGACCAGGCAGGTCTCCACGGCTCCATCCCCTCGATCTGATCGATCGGCGCCGCCCGCGGCCGCCGCTGGCAGCTGCGCCGTGTTCCGGATAACCTCACCTCACCTGACCGCGGCATGCTCGGCCGGCGTAAAACTCGCTCTGCTGATCCACCGGTCCAGAACGTGGGAGAATTCCTTTCCATCGGTCTACGACCAAACTAGGAGTAGAATCACATTGATTCACGCCGCCCCGCTCAGCTGCGAGCAGAACGAAACAAAGCCGCGCCCATCTGACCGGACGCACCATTCCGTTTGGGCCAGACCTGTTCTTGTCCGCGCAATAAACGATACACGTCGGTCCGTTGACAGTGACGCGGCCAATTCACACTCGTACAGCGGAGAAGAATGTGTCCCTTCTGTGGGGATCTCGGGGGATCTCCGAGAAATGGCGTCGTGCATTATTGCAGAACGCAAAACATACGTTTTGCCGTGTCTAAATGGTACAGGAGTACTCCATAGCGGTTTTGCCATTGATAAGGGCATGATTGAACGAGCTAAAATAGTTCGATGGTAAGCTGCTTGACGTAGGTTTATCCTCAAAAATAAATTTCAGGTGCTTCGGACTATATGTGAAGTTATAATGGGAGGATAACACCTTCACCGCGCACTGCATCTAGAAAACCTCGATGATTTCTTCAAAGGACGCGATTTTAAAGGCACCAAATGTATGTGTAAATCTAAAAGTGTACGTAAAGTGTGTAGAGTGTAAATATATAGATGTCTCTATGAATAGATACTTTCTCCGTCCACACATATAACATTTTCTATAGATTTGTTTTTGTTCATAATTATAAGCTTTTTTAAGGTGGTTTCACAGAACATGCGTTTTCTGACTACCAGTAAGCTATATTCGTGATTTTAAGCAAGGTTTCCAATTTAAACAGATCGAAGGGCAGCATAGTTTTTTGTTATCTTTGATAATCTGTCTGAAAATCTTAAAAAAAACTTATATTTGTGAATGGAGAGAGTAATAAACAGTCTATTCAATACGAGAGGATTAAAAATAATGAAAGACCAACTGATGGCCTACTAGTCCAATCAATGTTTTGTCCTGTTATTATTCTTGCTTTTAGTATTCGATCATAACCTTTTTGTCCTTCTTATTCCTGATGTTATATGATTGCTAAGAACTTCGTCGGTCAAGATGCCTTTCGCAAGATGGTTTAGCCCTGATTTAAACAACTCGACATAACCAGGATGTATTGCATCAAAGACCAAGCATTAAAATAAACTTACATTGTCGATATTGCTTCGGTAGCCCAATTTGTAGTACCTTTCTCCGGCACGGATCCGTTTCTCCCGAAGAAAAGTTAGGTGCACCTTACACGTATAACAGCCGTCACGCAACGTTGCATACACTGCACAACAGTCCCGGCGTACATTGCGCGATGTACAACCAGCCATCATTGAACGGCAGGCGTCTCCGGTAGCGTCCGACCGTGCAGTGTGCCGTAATTCATGCACGCCCGATGCCACATTCATTCTTCCCTCTTGCTTCCTCGGATGCGGTTCAGTCTAGTTGCTCGAGCTCCTGGTCCATCCATGATCCGTCCATCCGCATCCGACGCCGGCCCGTCACTCATCATCGCCACTTTTCGTTGCATCCCCCGCACGCACGCACGCACGCACGCACGCACGCGAGCCACGAGCGAGGAGGTGGAGTGAGCGGGCGGGGAGAGTGGTGGACGACGCCCGAAGCAAAGAGAAGCAAGCGGCCTGAACGGAACGCGACGCGGGCGGGGAAGAAACAACAGGGGACATTTCACAGGAGCTGGGCGGAGAGCCCCGGGCGGCCCCCGGTACATCCATTCCACCAACCTACTCCTCTCCCATCACGCCCGCGTCGCTAGCGCGGGAGCGCGGCGCTCGCCAGTGTCTGCGGTCGGTCCCGTCGTCGTCCGCGCCGGCGTCACGCACGCCGCCCTCCGCCTCGACGCAGGTGAGCGCGTCGCGCGCTGCCGAATTCCCCTCCCTCCATCTCTCTCTGTGCGTGTCCGGGGTTACGGGAAGACGCGGCTGGAAACTTCTCTGTCAGTTATTTTTCTTCTTGCTTTTTTCTTATTAAGCGGCTCCGTTTCACGTTTATTAAACGTTCCCGGGAGAATTTGTGCATGGAAGTGGCATATTTGCCTCCTGCATTTTCTTGGGAGTGGCAATCCTATCTGGTATGACCGTGTGTGGTGCATGAGATTCAAAGCTGCACGATGCAGTCGGTGGGTTCAGGCTGCGAGTTTGGGGGCCAGGTCTGAGGTCTCTGCGCAAAGGAGAATTTGAAGATCTGAGCCGACGGAATTCACATCGGTGCCGGCGTAAAGGCGCCCGCTCGCGTCCCGACCCTTTCCGCTCCCGCGCCCGAGAATTTATTGCTCGGACGCGGGTCCCGTCCCTGCGCCATGCTCCCGGCAGCTCGGCGACGTCCACATTCCGGCAAGGATGCAGGCTTTTCAGTTTAAATGCTCGGCCACTGGCTGCAAGATTCCCCCTCCTTCCACTCCGGCCACCCGGCTGGAATTGGGCGGATTTAGCTGTGTTCCGCATGGAAAGCTTCGAGTTCTTGGTGTTTCTGCCGTCTGTGAGAACAGCAGACTTCGATAAGAGGTTCTTCGCTTGCGTTTTTGCTTTCGGCTTCAGAGTTCAGGTTTCGTTTGGACTTAGCGTACAGTAATATTCTACCTTGTCGCTGTACCAGTACCCTGCTTTTATCATCTCTTTTTCTTTCCACCTGTACTATTACGAAATTTGCAGAGCAGAAAAATGGGTCTTAAAAAAATATGCAACCACAAGATTCGTACTCTCTCGTTCCTATCACTGTGTCCACTGCACAAGTCCTAAATAGTCGTGCAGTTGTCGCTACTGGTTTCGATTTTGTTCTTTTTCATTAGCATTTGGTGTTGGTAGATGCATCTGAAGTTAACAGTTCCTGAGAGTACAAAGCGAGGAGCCTTTTAAGCTTCTCTCTCCTGTGATCCTTTGAGATTTGATAACAGTTTATCTTGGCCCAAAGGTGCAGCTTTTAAAAGGCTTTTGTTCTGCAAGATTCCTTTTGAGCATAATCATGGATTTGTACTAATTATTCACTATCCTATAGCCCTGCGCGTTTGCTTTATACTCTTTCATCTGAATTGCTTGGTATTGCTCAGTCTTACCCTTTCATTTCGTTGGGCGCGCCGGTGCCAGTTTATCTTCTGTCTCTATAAACAACAGGGCCATGAACTGTGCGCTCTCCATGCACAATATGGCCTACTAATGCCTGCAAAAGTCGCCCTTGGGCATGTGTGTAAATTTTTTTTCCCTGAAAGGGCAGCATCTTGCTACAGTAATCTCCCCAGGCCTCTTGTCCCCAGGATATTCAAATATGCCTATATAAGTTTCAACCTGAGGCTTCAAACGCTAAGACATAAGAGCATTCTGGAACTCCTCATGCTTTGATCCTGTGATTGCTACCACCTAACTGCAATGCTCCTGTAGTCCTGTGATTTAGTTAGATTGATAGGCTTTATGCATCTCATGTACAAACCTGGTTGATGTTTCATTTTCATCATGACGTGACACATCTCTTTTGTGGTAACTATATTTTTTTTTCAGGATTCTATATCAATCTTACCGCATCCGAAGGCAGCGTATATGATCAGAATAAGGCAATGATCAACTTGTTCGACCTCAACTCCGGGATGGCTGGCACAAACGTGCTCACCGATCGATCTCGTAGAGATGGTACATAAATTCCCTCCTCTCTATGTTTTTGTTGCATGGTTGTTGAGTGCAATGGTCTGCTACTAGTGATTTTGCTTATCTGTTCTATTGTGAAGTTAATGAAACATTTCTAGATATTAAGTTGCATGCACCAACTAGTTGACCCCAAAAGCTTTAGCTGATGAGGAAAGGTGGGCAATTCACTTATACTCTAACACTCCTCCTCACGTACAGCTCTCGTGGGCGCAAACGTGAAATAAGAGTAGGGCTACAATTTATTTTAATAAATCGTGTCCATCAGGATTCGAACTCGAGACCTCTGGCTCTGATATTATATTGAATTGCATACACCAGCCAGTTAACCCCAAAAGCTTAATGGGGAAAAGTGGGCAATTCACTTATACTCCAACACTAGATATGGTACTTGCTGCTGATGGGTTGTTAGTTTGCCTACTTGCTGGGGCTAGAGGCAACTATGTCATTCAAGCAATGTTGCATGATATTTCATCTTTGATATTATTTTCTTGCCAGTTCCTTTTTATTGTTAGGGACTTAAGTCTTCTTAGATTAGTTGTTATGTTGCTACTTCTTTGAAACCTTCAAGAGATTGGTCTCAAAGTCAGATCGGGCTAACTTTAATTTTGGCTTTTTTTTTCAGATTCTCCAGTTCGTAGAAGCAGGCAAGATGTCAGGAGAACTGTTGATTCTGCTAAAGTGTATGTAGAGGACAAACTAGTAAGTATCATATCATGTACCCTACTGGCCTAATCTGCTCTTTTCTCTGAGTGATTTTTCCAGTAAATATCATGTACCCTACTGAGCATATTAGGAGAGAATCTACTTTATTTTTTCAGGGTCAGACATAATTCTTTGTTCTAATACGAACCTTGCTGCAGGGAGCTAGTAACAGGATCCCATCAATCAATAGAACAAATGCATCCCCTACACCTATGACATTAGCAAAGGAGATATCCGAGGAATTGGAATTGAAGAAGTCACCCAGTGTTGTTGCCAGATTAATGGGACTTGAAGATGAGATTCCTGGTCAAGGAGCAGCATTATATTCCGCTAAAAGAAGTTTGAAGAAAAGCAGCTTGAATGCCGTCTTGGCAGAACCAAACAGGCCTCTGCAACAAAGAGATCAGTACAATTCTAACAATACAGTTAGGGACATGCGCAGAGGACCCAAAGAACTAGTTGAATTTAAGGATGTCTATGAAGTCAGTGAACAACCATTAAGAACATACCATCCTCAGGACCAAATGTTTTCTGGGGGAATGTTGTCCAGGAGTAAGACTGATATAAGGATGGAAATTGTTCACCAGAAGTTCATGGAAGCGAAGCGCCTTGCCACAAATGGTAAGCCCCTCAACTCAAAAGAGCTTCAAGAAGCTCTTGAGGTTCTAAGTTCAAATAAAGATTTGTTTCTTAAGTTTCTCGAAGAGCCAAACTCCAATTTCTCAAAGCAGCTGGCTGAACTTCAGAGGATGCAAACCCAGCCTCAGACAAAGCGAATTACTGTGCTGAAACCAAATAAATATGTTGAGACTGAGGGCAAAAGAGAAATCAGGGCACACCGAATTAGTGATGAAAATGAGCATGCAATGCGAAGGACTCACCGGAGATCTCATTCAGAAGTTACCTTATCTGAGCCAACTAGGATAGTTGTCCTGAAACCTACTCCAGGCAAGCCTAGTAGAACAATGGCCCGGCTAACACCACGACCTGCTCCATCTCAGTTGACTGAACAGATAGATTTTTATGGAGGTTCAGAGGATGACGAATGCCTACCAGATGCTCGGCATCGGCGGGATGAGTCATTTTTATCTTCTGTATACTCAAATGGTTATGGTGGAGATGAAAGCTCTTTCAGCAGATCAGAAGTTGACTACATCTTTGAAGGTGGTAACCTAAGTGACTCAGAGACAGAGGTGGTTAGTCAAATATCACGGCATTCACTGGATGATAAAAAAAGATACAGCAATCCTTGCTCAGGCACAAGGACTCGCAGATCGACTGAGTCAACTATGATCAAGGAAGCCAAAAAACGGCTTTCAGAGAGATGGGCATCAGTAGCATATGATGGGACAAACCAAGATCAGATGAAGTTGCCTAGAAAATCTAGCACTTTGGGAGAGATGCTTTCACTTCGAGAAGCCAAGAAAGATGTTAATGGGATACATTATGTTTCAAGCATCCAGCCATGTCACACAGATAATGACTTGACCCTACAAGCTACATGTATGTCTGAATGTAGAGAGGACGAAGGAAACGGGCCAAGCTCCCCAAAGAATTTAGCAAGATCAAAGTCTGTTCCAGTCTCATCATCAATGTTCGATAACATCACACCCACAGACACATCATCCAGTTCCGAAGGCTGCAAAACATTAAAGGTAGTTACAAGGCCAGACAAAGGAAAATCATCATTCACCGGGAAAGTTTCCAGTTTTTTCTTCCCTAAAAGTAAAAGGCAGTCAAAAGAGAAAATTAGCCTATCATCTGCTACCGCCAATGAGAGGATTGAAGTCACTTGTCTTGGCAACATGAAACCAAAGGATGACAAAAATATTGTCTCTGATGAAAATATGGCATTTTTGGGGAAAAAGGATGATAATTCGACCATGCAAACAATCTGTTCGAAAGTACGCACTTATACCAAACTAGTCCTATGTTAATTTACTGTTATTTTTTTTTCCTATTTGAATATGAGTTTTGGATGCTTTCTCCTGCAATATTACTCTGCACCTTATTTATTGTCTATTAAACTGATGAGGGACCATAATGTAGGATATTGTTTCCTTTGAAGTACCTATTTCTTCTGACTATCCAAGTGGAGATCTTGATGGATTAAGTTCTTGTGGAGGCCTAAAAAGACACCGTGATGAGCCTAGTCCTACTTCAGTTCTTGATGCATCATTTGAACCTAGTAACAATAATGATTCTGAATCATCGAGAAGCATTGCTTGCCAAAATGGGAGTAAGTCCTACATCTTTATGACATGTGGCTGTTCTATTGCTCCCATTATATGCATGCTAACTAGATTGTTCACCATATATTTAGGAGATGCCTTACCATCTACGTCTACTGCAATTGAATCGATCACACGCTCACTTTCATGGGATGATATGAATTCACCTTCACATGGCTCTACAAAGCTAGACCCCCTCTCCAATGTAGATGATGATGAATTAGACTGTGTTGCCTTTGTACAAAAGATATTATCATCTGCTGGGCTAGACGATCTGCATTTGGGCATGGTCTACTCACGATGGTACCTGCCTGTTTGCCCTCTGGATCCCAGATTGTGTGACAAATTACTGGACCGTAAAGAGGAGGCTGCTAAATCGAGGGAGCGAAGGTCAAACCAAAAGCTTCTTTTTGATTGTGTAAATATGGCCTTAATTGAGATTGGGGAGGATGCCTTACTATGCATCGGTCATTGGAACCAAGCACGCTCAATAGGATGGAGGCAGACTCTTTCTCAAGTTTTGGGGGCAGTACCACGTCATATGAGGGATTGGCTCTACGGCTGGGGGGAGTTCGCGCTGAGCGAAAATGATGACGCTGGAACAATTCTGGAAAAAATTGTGCAGCACGATGTGGAAGGAAGAGGTTGGATGAAGTCAATGAGATGGGAACTGAATGAGACCACAATGCAGCTTGCATTGGAGTTGCTTGAGGAACTAATAGAAGAAGCCGTGGATGATCTTGCAATTTGTTCTCTACAGCATGATTAATGTCAATTCCAAATATTTAGGAAGAATTGCTTTGTGTACGAAAACTCCACTTATAATTTTGTGCTGAAAAAAATTCTTAAGCATCTTCATATTCTTTATGTACATCCACATAGTTGCGTCTGTACATGCCGGTAGTGCACTATGGAGTCCGTAATCCCAATTGACCAAATGTTTTACATTTGTGCTGTTATGCCGAATGCATGCAGAAGAAACAAGTAACCAAGAACATGACAAAACTGTTTGTAGCATAGCATTGCTGCTAAGATGGTATCAGTAATTTTGTATGTTTTGGGGAAAAGGGAAAAATACAAGCCCCATGTGATTTTGACTTCAAGGTGCAACATGTGAACGCTGCTCCATGTATTAGCAAAGAGTAATGTACAGGGTGGCGGTCCTGTCAGTCAGCAGCACGCACCTTGTTGTCCTTTGCTGAAGATCTGGCCAGATTAAGGATGTGATTTCCTAGTCAATCAATCTAGTACTATATGAGAAACTGACAAAATGACCAAAGTAAAATAATGAGCAGCACTTGTCCTGTTGGTTTGGACATTCTTGAGGTATGCGATTTAATTAGAGTACCCTGGACTGCCGGAATCTTTTACTTACAGTATCGACTAAGCTTTGACCTTTTTTAGACCAATTTAAGTTTTAACCTGGGAACAATTATTTATTTCAACAGAATTGCTACTTTTTTCATTTTTAAATTAATGTCGCTGTTGATTTTTAATATCAACTTTTACCATTTGCTTTATTCAAATTTTTTTGATAAAAATGATATAATTTGTTATAATTTAATTAATTATTAGAATTATTTGAATCACAACTTAAAATCAACTTAAAATTTTATATTTTTAAACTAATTTTTTGAATAAAACAAATAATTAAAATTGAGATTAAAAATTAATGATGATCAATTTAAGGACGGGAGGGAGCTACAAAGGACACGCCGGATGCTTCTGACCTTTCACGTTTCGAGATCGAGGAAGCGTATCGTTTACCTACTCGTTCCGTGATTTCAGCGAGAATCCATGTCGACGGATACTGCCAATGGAGAACGGCCTGTTTCTTAGAGCTGTTCGCCAGGCAAAGCCTGAGAAATCATGCGGAAATGATAGGCTGGTATCTTGGTTCTTGCCATTGTACTTTTCCGCTATTCCAATCGGAATGTTGGAAATTATTGGGTCAGATCTGCAATGTTGGATCGCATTGATTGTCGCGTAATTTTGAACCTTCTTTGTTGATGAGCTCCCACTACTTCTACTGCATCTGCAAATGGGGTGCAGGGACTTTCTTTGGGGCTGTTTGGTACAGCCGGAACTTAATAAAAAAATAATTATTTTAACGGGTAAAAAATAGTTAAAAAATAAACTGTTGTTTAGTTTATTTTAAAAAGCTGTTAAATTAATAAGCTGTAAAATAAGTTTGTTGTTTAGCATAGCTTTTATTTATTTCTGTAAATAAGCTAAAAATAAGCTGTGCTAAACAGGGCCTAAGTTACAGTGCACTGAACTCTATAGCGGACAGTTACCGGCTCCGTTCTTTAATTGATGTCGCCGTTGACTTTTAAATTCAGCTTTGATCATTTATTTTATTTAAAAAATGAATAAAGTTCATATATTTTGATATAATTTGATTTATCATTAAGATATTTGAATGACAACTTAAAATTTTACACATTCGAGCAAATTTTTTGAATAAGATGAATGATCAAAGTTGAATTTAAAAGTCAACGGCGACATCAATTAAAGAACAAAGAAAGTATATAGCAGAGAAAATAAAATATATAATTAAATAAGGTAACAACATGAGAGTTTTTTTAGAACGGGAAACTGTAAGTCGCTGAGTAGGATGGGGAATAGTAGTATTGGGCTGGGCCCTTTGTAAGCCTGGGGCAGGCGACAGTTCTGTTTTGGGGCAGATCAAGCCCACGTCAACCACAGCAGCAATCTACAACGACTCCTGGGCTGGAAGCCCGGACCCCTCTGCTTGTGGCGCCCGCTCGCGTAGATTACAAATTAGTCGCTCCTTCTTAAATTACTTGTCATCTTAATATCTACAAAATTTTCTAATTTACTTATCATCATCGCGTATTAATGCACTTTTTTATATTTTTGATACATATTCATCTTTATCTTTTTTTCATTTTCAATATATCTCATATTTTCACCTTTTTTTTATTTTCGTGTCCGAATTGTAGGATGAGACACGGAGTGCGTACTCCGTAACGCGCCACGCATGTCAGTTTCCTTTGCACTGACGAAACAAATGTTCAGGCTCCATCTCGTGATTTGTGTTGCCCATCAGATTGACTACCAAAAACGAGCACTACAACAAAATAATCATCATCACGGCAACAGTTCCAGGGTTCCGAATGCGCGGCGCGGTGCACAACTTTTTTTGGTAACCAGTGACGCCGATGCACGAGACCTCCTACATATGTACGTCGGCGGGCGCCAAGAGCGTCGTCGAAGCAAACTGACGCGCACGCCCATGACAACACGTACGCGTGGTCACCAGTAGACCACCACGGGCGGCAGCCTGAAACCGGAGTCCCGGAGGAAAGGTATGGCCTCCGGCCGCGCCTCGAGGTCCCGGTAGAACTCGTACTCGGCCTCGTAGTCGTGCAGGCTGAGCTCCGCGCGCTGCAGCGTGTGGTAGTGGTGCCGCGCCGCGGGGTCCTTGCCGAACCCGAACACCGACACCCGGTCGCACACCCCCGCCGCGGCCACCACGGCCTGCATCCCCGACGAGTAGTGGAACATGCCCTCCTCGTGCCGCCGCGCCCACTCCACGGCCGGCCGGCCCGTCTCACGCGCGAACCGGCGCAGCGAGTAGTACTTGACGATCCGAGCGCACAGCGCGTCCAGCCGCGGGTCCGTCACGATCACGGGCGCCGCGGCCCCCGGGTACGCGTCGGCGCTGCACGCCGTGTGCTCCACGAAGTGCGCGGCGTTGCAGATGTACGCCAGGATGGGCACGCGGTCGCCGTAGGCGCGGCAGTGCTGGCAGCCGCTGTGGCCCGCGCAGCCGCTCAGCACGTTGCTGTTGAGGAACGCCAGCCCCGTCTTCGCGCCCACGTGGCGCGTGAGCCGACCGTTGCCCCCCGTGGGCGCGTTGTTGAGCCGGATCACGAGGTCGTGGCCGTCGATGAGCGCCCCGTGCTCCCTCGCCAGCAGGACACCGCTGTTCCCCACCACGGCGCACGACGCGTACCGGCGCCGGCCCTCTTCGTCGACCCTCGCCCCGGCGTACCGGTCGATGGGGCGCTTGATGAGGTCCACGAGCTCCGCCATGACGGCGGGCTCGAACCGCTGCTGCTTCCCCAGCCAGTGGCGAAGGCCGCGCACCGCAGCGTCCCGGTGCTCCGGCGGAGAACGCGACATGTTCGTCTCGAGCAGCCTCTCCGCGGCCCTTAGCACCGCTGACGCCGCCGGGTCCACGGCCGCGAGCTCCATGAGCGTGGCCTCGTCTGCCGGCGGCGCCGCGGCGTCATGGCCGCGGGGCTGGGCGTGGGCCGCGTCTCGCAGGCAGCACCGGAACGTGAAGAGCAGGAACACGGCGAGGAGCAGCGGCAGGACGCACGACGGGTTGCTCCATTGCTGCCTCTTCATCTCGGTATCTTCCGAAGCACCCGTCGCGACAAGCAGCTTCCACGCGCGCGTGCTTTCTCATGCTGATATGGCCATTTTTATACGGCACGCGAACCCGTTCGAAGCTTGTTCGGCCGGCACGATCCAATGAGCTCGTTCGTAGCTGTCATATGTCCAATGATTCGTCAACATTGGAAGGGGCTTTGGGCCTCCTCGATCGCGTCTTCTTCCATCCAAACGCGCCGCCGGTCGTGAATGCACTACTGAGATCATATCGCATAGTAGTGTTGATAGCTCCGTAAATTAATCGTCTTCGTCCTGGCAAGTTGGCGCAGGTTCATGCGGGGCTAGACGATGCGGGGATTGGTTTAACGAAGGTTCCAAAGGCGGCCTCCCCCAGGCAGCCATGTTTTCTTATACTAGTGAGCAGCTGGGGTCATGGGTCAGCGTCACGGTAGACGGTAGTAAGGACGACGGAATCGGGCACTGGAATTGGAGCGTGGCCAGCGCGTCGGGTGGAAAGCTACCGGTGGTCGAAGATGGGCAGCGGAATGAGGGACATTCCCCTCCCGTCAGAAACCGAATTCCCAACTTTCTTCAACGCTGGATCCGTCGTTCTCGAAGAATCTTTGGGTTCCAGGAAAACTTTCTGTTACAGTGCTTTCATTTGTTCTTTGCTGAGTAGCAGTGCTTTCCTTCGTTCTTTTTTTTTTTTAGCTGTGGAGTGTTATCCCAAACCAGCCGAGCAGCGCTTTTGTTCGGAGAACAAATTCTGAAGAGGAAACCTGCCTGCGGATTGCAAGCTCGCTTTTCTAGATTCCGGCAGTCGTGCTGGGCAAAATGAAGTTGGGCGAGCACAGGTGGACTCAAAGTTAAGGGTTTTTTTTTTCTCCCATTGTCCGTCCGACTACGGAGACCATTATTGTACCAGAATGAACGTTCCCCGTGTTGTTGCCTGCCTAAGATACCCACGCAAACGAGCAAATAATTGGCCCGGGATGGAGGTGGCCGCCGCGTCGTACTCTGATAGATGACTGCTTTGCTTTCTTGCTTCTGAGGACAGAGGGTTTAACAAGAAAGGATCTTTGATTAACAGCATGGGCCGCATGGCACATAGTAGCAGTTCTGACCTAAATTCCTTCTCTCCTTAATTTACGTGCTCCATCAAGCCTTTTAACCGCCATTACAGTTGCATCACGTAAAACACCCTTAAATACAACACCGAAACCAGCACCTCCTAATCTATGTTAAACCTTTTATTTGTTGCATAATACAAATCTTGTCTAAAAGCCACTATTCTAGCAACAAACAAAGACAGAATAAGAACAACTCAGTCACCAATGCAGTCACCCTTAAATACAGCACCGAGGCCACAACATCCTTCTCTTCTGTTTTGAACCTTCCAACTCTGGCGACAATCCGAAGGTGATTTTTTTTGTTGGTAATTACATTATACCTTTTTATGGAACATTAATCAATTCAGCGCTCCAAACACTGCATCTTTTTCATGATAGGAAGGAATATGTGTAGCAGGAAGCCAGGAACATTCATCAAGGCAAGATTGCGCGCATTCTTCAGCACTTCCGACATCCCCGTAGCTGCGACGCCTGCACGCGCTCACGCTCATGTAGCGGCTGCACTGCATCTCGCGCGGCGCGCACCAAGTTATCTCTGGACGCAAATTTCTCTAACAAAGCAACACACGGTACTGATGGTAAAGAAGCACGCAGTCCGAGGTGGGTGGAAATTCTGAGAGGACACGCTTACTGCAGTAGCCTACAGGGTTTTGGTTACTTGAAAATCATCACTTCCACAACAACCCCGCATCAAAGGACAATCAGCTGAGCTGCATTTCACTTCACCATAGCAACAAGTTTGCCCAGAGACGAAACAAGAAGGCGGAGCGGACACACAGCTTGATTGCGCCTCACGAACGGGGAAAAGCGGTACGCGCGCGAACCTAACCGCCGCGTCGTCTTGCGCCCGTGCACGGGAACGGCCTCCCACGTTTTTCCGAAAATCGTGCCTCCCACGTTTTTACGAAAATCGTCTATTTTCCCCCACCAAACCCCATGAAACTCTGCCCAAACGAAACACGGCCTGGGCAACGATCAGCCTTGGCTATGGGTTTTGGGTTTCGTCCGGGCAACAGCAGGCCGTGCGAACGAGCTCTGAGCTTTCCTACCTCCGGAATCACACGGCCTGACCGCGCGATCGAGGCGAGGCGTGGCGCCGTGATTTTCGGGGGGGGGAACGAGCGTGCTGACGTGCTCCTCGTACATTTTCTACGGCTCGTCGGAGCTGCTCGGCTTTAAACCCGAGCGGCGCGAGCGGCAACGGTCACCTGGCCACCAGGTGCCGTAGGACCGCGAAAAGCACAGCTCTCCGCCTCCCTCTCTCCCACGGCCGTCAGATTACCGCATCAAGCGGCCCAAGCTTCTGGGCTTGGCAGTCTGGCAGTACCCGCGGC
>BCLH01001440.1:51760-81779 GCA_001602315.1 Zoysia pacifica | reverse complement strand
GCGCGGCGGCCGAAGCGTGCGGCGCGGCAGGCACAACGGCCAAGCGTGGTGCGCGGGTGCCGCCGCCAGCCGCCAAAACACGTGAAGAACGACCGAAAAAGAAACCAAAATGATTAGAGTTAGGGTTGGGAGAGAACACCACTCCTTTTATATCCACCGAAAAAAGAGCGCGTCCGTCAGATCTCGATTCAACGGTCCAGATTGCGCGACAGTTAAATAGGTCAGATTTAGCCCATGAGAGAGTCTGAATTTTCGGCTCAAGCCCAGATTGGCTTGTATAAATTGCAACAGGCCAATGGGCCAGGCCGAATTTCAATTTCGGCCAAAGAAAATTTTTTCATTTCTTTTTCAGAGGCATTTTAATTGATTAATTAGGTAATTTTTTTACCTAATTAAATCTGTTAAAATTTGAACCAACGAGATAATTTTGACAGAACAGAAAAATAAAGTAAATGCTTCTGAAAATTAAAAAAATTTTGTTTTCCACTGCATACTTTAAGAAATTATTTTTATTATTAAATTCGAATCAACGGGAGAATTTAATTTTGAAAAAAAATAGTAATAAATTTCAGATAATTTTGATATTGTTATTTTCTAACCAACGTTGATAATAACAGTATTATAATTTTTGTAATTGATATTTTATGTATTATTTTTATTTTTGCCAAACAGTGAGGTAGATTTAATGTATAATATAAAATTGTGTGTCATATTTTTTACCAACGTTGAAAATAAGACATATAATTTTACTGTTTTTATGTTCTTACTTTATTTGATTTATTTACAGGTGGATACAACTTAATGAGTTGTATCAAAGAGATACCCACTCTCAAAGGTGACAACTATGAAGAGTGGCCTAGCGTTTATCTTAGTTGAGGTGGACTGGGTCCTGACCACAGCATGTCTTACTGAGCCTGAGGAGCTAGTGAGGAAAGAAAATGAGGCTGAGGCTGCTTGGCAGACCAGACAGAGCGACTATGCTCTCTTAAAGATGTTCTATAACCTTGAGCATAGAAAATGGATCATAACCAACAAAAAGTGTATGGCTATGATAAAGAACACGATTGAGCTTGCAATTGTGAGTTCAATCGTCGAGTGTGACACCGTCACAGAGTACCTTGAAAGAATAAAGAGTCAATTTACTGGTTCTTCAAAAACATACGTCACACAAGTCATTAAACAATTTGTCAATAAAAGGTACTCTGGTAGTAACGGTGGCATTAGAGAGCACATACTGAGAATGAGCAACATGGCATCGAAGCTCAAACCAATGGATCTGGGTCTCAAAGATGCACTTTTTATCCATCTGATTTTTACTTCTTTGCCAAAAGAGTTTGACACGTTTATTATCAACTACAATATACAACCCGAGTCTTGGGACTTGAAAAAGTACATAGCAATGTGTGTGCAAGAGGAGGACAGAATTAAAGCTTCACATGATGGTTCTATCAACTATGTGAAGGATAACAAAAGAAAGAACTTCATCAGCTACCCCTCAAAGAACAAGAAAAAAGCCCCTGTCTATCAGCCTCAACAGAACAAATTTACAGTAGACAAGGATCAGTGTCTTCACTGTAAGAAGACGAAACACTACAAGAAGAATTGTTCCTCCTATCTAAAGACGATCATGGTAAAAAAAAGTGAGAACATTATTACCTTTATAAATAAATCTCTATATGTGCAATATTTGAAATCTACTTAGTGAATTGACTCTGAAGCAACTGTTCATGTTGCTAATTCATTGCAAAGATTCCATTCGACAAGGACTACGCAAAGAAGAGAAAGATGCATTAAAGTTGCAAACGGAATCTAAGCTGAAGTTGAAGCCGTTGGCGATATTTCATTAGAGCTAGCTAATGACTTTATTCTTATACTTAGAGATGTTCTCTATGTACCCTCTCTACAGAGGAATTTGATTAGTGTTTCATGTTTGGACAATGATGGTTATGATTGTCATTTTGAAAATAGCAAGTGTGAAATAATGCTTAATAAAGAATCTGTTGGTCTTGCCATCTTACGAAATGAGCTTTATTTGCTATCACTATGTGATGATGTGAATGTCGTATGCGATAATGATAACGTTGCGTACGAGATAAAAGAATCTTCGTCTATGAATGAAAATAGAAAACGAAAAAAAACTCTAAATAAGTCGTCGAAATTATGGCATTATTGTTTAGCCTATATTTCGAGGGAGAGAATAGAAAGACTAGTTAAGAATGATATTCTTCCTTCACTAGAGTTTTCAAACTTAGAACAATGTAGAGATTGCATTAAAAGAAAATATGTAATGAAAATTAAGAAAGATGCAAAAAAAAGCACAGGAGTTCTACAAATTATTCACACAGATATTTGTGGTCCCTTTTCTGTGAAGAGTATAGATGGTTATGACTCGTTCATAACATTTACGGATAATTACTCCCGATATGGATATATTTATCCAATCAAAAAAAGAGATGAAGCATTAGATAAATTTAAGATATTTAAGGCTGAAGTTAAAAACCAACACGATTTAAAAATAAAGATAGTCCGATCTGATCGTGGAGGAGGAGTACTACGGTCGGCATACTCCGTATGGACAAGTTTCTAGACTTTTTGTAAGGTTTCTACAGGAAAATAGAATAGTGGCTAAGTATTCTACACCGGGCGAAGCTCAGCAAAATGAAGTAGCTGAAAGACGCAACCGTACCCTGATAGATATGTTATAAAGCATGATGAGCTATTTCACACTACCATTGAGCTTGTGAATGGAGGCGTTAAAAACTGCTATTTATATTCTCAACAGAGTACCTAGTAAATCGGTGCCGAAAACACCGTATGAGTTGTGAACAGGTAGAGTTCTCTCGTTAAACCACTTACGAGTGTGGGGGAGCCCAGCTGAGGCTAAAGTATTTAACCTAAATATTAGAAAGCTTGATCCTAAAACAGTAAATTGCCATTTTATTGGTTACTCAAAAAAGTCAAAAAGTTATCGTTTCTACTGTCCAGACAGACATACAAAGTTTGCAAAAATAAGACACTGTCTTCTTGGAGGATGAGATGATGAGAGGGAGTATGGTAGCTCGAGAGATTGACGTTGAAGAGAAGCGGGCGTATGCGTCCACTCCGATGATTCAAGATCCATTCTTTACACTATCTGCTGTCGCTGCACCGACAGTGCGAGATACTGTGGTGCAAGTACCTGTTATTGTTCCGTCTGTGGCAACAATGATTGAGAATGAGAAACCTGTTTCTCAGGATCCAATAAAACCCATTGTCACAGATAATGAGGAGCAAGAACAGCCTCAAACAGAAAATATACAGAATGAAGAGGCTCCGAGAAGGTCTCAAAGAATAAGAAGATCAGCTATTTCTGATAACTATAAAGTTTATCAGACAAAAGAATTTCAAATAGAGGATGATCCCATCTCTTTTGAAGAAGCCATGAGAAGCGAAAACTCTTCAAAATAGCTTGAGGCCATAGAAAAAGAAATAAAGTCCATGAAGACTAATAAAATCTGGAACTTGGAAGTAATTCCTAAAAGTGCCAAAACAGTAGGCTATAAATGGGTCTACAAGACAAAACTCGACTCTCAATGAAATGTAAAAAGATATAAAGTACGACTCGTGACAAAAGGTTTTACTCAAAGAGAAGAAATTGATTACAATGAGACTTTTTCTCCGGTCTCATGTAAAGATTCTTTCAGAATCAGTAATGACAGTAGTAACTCATTATGATTTAGAGTTACATCAGATGAATGTAAAGACAGCATTCTTAAATGGGGATTTAGAGAAAAATGTTTACATGACACAATCGAAAGGTTTTATTATGGAAATAAGTGAAAAACTGGGATGCCGTCTAAAAAAATCGATTTATGGGTTAAAGCAAGCTTCAAGATAATGGTACTTAAAGTTTGACAGCACGATAAAGAAATTTGGGTTTAAATAAAATATAGATGACAACTGTATTTATTCAAAGTTTAAAGATGGGAAGTTTATCTTTGTAATCTTGTATGTAGATAATATCCTACTAGCTAGTAGTAACGTCAGTCTGCTACTGAAGACAAAGAAGATTTTGTCCTTAAACTTTGATATAAAAGATATTGGTGAAGCTTCATTCGTTCTAGGAATTGAAATTCGCTGTGATAGGAATAAAAGGGTATTGGGACTGTCACAAAAAGCATACATAAAGAAAGTCTTAAAGAAATATGATATGTATAAATGTAGTCCATCACCTGCACCTATAGTCAAGAGCGACAGATATGAGAATTTTCAATGTCTCAGGAACCAATATGAGATCGATCAAATGAAAGCGGTTCTATATGCTTCAGCTGTCGAAAGTTTACAGTATGCTCAAGTATGTACACGCCCTGACTTAGCATTTGTTACCGGGTTACTTGACAGATTTCAGAGTAATCTTGAAATAGAGCATTGGAAATTGATAAAGAAAGTCTTACGCTATTTGCAAGGAACAAAAGGCCTCATGATGATATATAGAAAATCAGATTCACTCTATATAGTGGGGTATACAGATTCTGATTATGCGGGAGATGATAGAAAGTCTATATCCGGATATGTGTTTACTCTCGCTGGAGGAGCTATTTCGTGAAAAAGCTCAAAGCAAACCGTCACTACATCGTCCACAATGTATGTCGAGTTTGTTGCATGTTATGAGGCTACGGGGCAGTGAACTGGTTTAAGAAGTTCATACCCGGTTTAAAAGTGGTTGACAACATCTATAGACCACTTAAGTTATACTGCGATAACGAACCCACAGTAACATATGCACACAACAATAAGTCAAGTGGTGCTGCCAAACACATTGATATAAAGTACTATGTTATGAAAGATAAAGTTCGGGCTCAAATCATAAGTCTTGAGCATATAAACACCGCAAAGATGCTAGCAGATTCACTTACTAAAAGCTTACCACTCAAAGTATTTATTGAACATGTTACTGGTATGGGTTTAAAGGAAAACATGTGATTCCTAAACTAAATGATAGCTTAAAATGTGTAGTAACTATTTCAGAATAGAAAAATACATTATAGCTATTAAGTTTATCGACGATTGATCGTGACGATGAAGTAGTTCTATGCATTAATCTGTAATGAAATGAGTGAAGTTAAAAAGTAATGAAGATAAAAATATAAAGTGAGATCAAGGGGGAGAATGTTAGAAATTTATCTTCACTCATTTTGACCCAACGGCCTTAATGAGCCCTTGATCTAATCGCGCCCTGATCGGAGAAGCTCAGCCTATAATGGTGGGTCCATATCGCCAGCGCCACAATAAATAAATCTTCGACTCTGATGACCGAATCTGAAGGTATTGATCATCTCTGAAACACAGATTTATTAACAACACGAAAACTGTCGAATCTGCAACTCATATACAGAGAGAAAAGATCAAAACAGGGGAACTCGTCAAGTACTCCTAATATCTTGCCGCTGCTGGCGGTGTACGATTTGAATGACAGATTAGTTTTGCGATCCCGACAAACCAGGCATTTAAGCCAGCCACGGTTACTGATCTAACTAGCCCGACACTTGCGCCACAGATCAAGCATGGCGACTCGCGACCATCCCAAGTCGTAAAGTTCGGGCTGGTCCATTGACCTGCCTGCCCTACCACGACACGTACGTTCTCACGCTGTCACAGGCTCGCAGCTGCAAGATCCTTGTCCCTGATTAAACAACCAGTTCTCTGTGTATTTAGGTAGACAGCCATCTAATCCCAACCTCTGACCAGACCCGTCGGCGTCATTCGTGTGTGAAACGCAGCACGGTGGGCTCGGCACCTCCGTTCCCCTGCGAACAGCGCCCGTCCGACTGGTTTTTGTCAGGCGCTGGGACGGGGACGGGGCGCCTGTGCTGATTGGCATCCTTCGGCTGTTGCCTTGTTGCTTAGCCTCGAGCCAAAACCCTCGTCGCCTCGCCGCCTTGTCTTCCTCCTCGCGCTAGCTGCCCCCGTCGTGACAAGGACGGGGTCAAGAACACCTACCAAACAAGAAGGCCTGCCAAAGCTGGGGACCGGGCGAGTGATGGAGCCATCTTTGTCTCCTCGTCGAGTGGTCCAGCGTGTCGAGCCTGTGGTGCGGTTCGCACCGTCGTTGACGACCTTTTAAATTGTTGCTGGTCGATCGATCCCTGCGTCTCTCGTCGGAGAGAAATTCTAACGGTCCCGAAATGTTACGCACTGGACTGCTTAATTCCGAACACGATCTGAGGTGAGGTCACATAAAAATCCGAAAACTTCAGAGAAGAGGTGAACGAAAGGAACGGTGGACGGGGCACCGCTTCCGCGGAGTGCGGACACCCCCCGTCTTGCTTTGGGAGTCTGGGGCGCGGTAGCTAGGATGTCCACTTCGCGCAACAATATCTCGGGCGAAACGGGCAAGGCAGCGCCATTATTTTTCCTCCGCCGGCAAAAGGATAGGGCTAGCTAGGGCCCCGGAGGCACGCAACACAGTGGCATCTGCCAGACAAACAAGGGAACAAATGAATGCCTGAAGCGGCCTGATTCTCTGATCAACCACACCGGATTCAGAGGTTGCAGTCAGTGGCTACGAGTAAATATTCCAACAGCACGCAGTGGCATTCAAGCGCCCTTCTCTCTCTCCGGGCGCACGAATCGGATCAGGTAGACTGGCACCAGCAGCGGTTGGTTTTCTGAACCAGCGCAAGGCTTCAATACGAAAACGGGAACCGAATAATCAGTGCGTTTGAACCAGATTACAGTTTTGTTTGCACGGCTGAAATAAATCGAACTAAAGTACTTGGAGTACTCGAAAAGAAGGGAAAATGATCCAACTGAAGCTTAATTTCCTGGCTGAATTATCCAGGCCTGGTCGAAGAAGGAACCGCAGCTCGCTCGATTTACTTACAGCCTCGTAGTTCGCCGGCTTATTTGCTTGCTAGGAGTAGAGCCTCAGGTTATTCAGTGGAAGGACTTCGTCCCTAACTCCCAATGTTGTTGCTTCCGGCGTCTGCCAGTATGGTGATCCTCCGCGCCGATTTCACGAACGCGCTGCAAATGAGGAGGGGAAAAAATAAACTATATAACGTGCTGAATCGCAAAATAAAATAAACTAAAAATGACTAGCATATATAACGTGCTCACCTGAAAGGCTCGCCGCCGACGTGCTTGACGTCGCCGGAGTCGGTGCGGTAGAGCACGTGTCTCCTCAGCTCAGCGGCGTCGATGCAGAACATGCCGGATAGGCGGGCGTACAGCTCCTCGAATGATCCCAGGGCCGAGAGGTCCAGGTTCCGGCCGACGGCGTCCGACTCGACGAACACCTTGCACTGGCCCGGCTCCAGCACGAACTCTGTTGACAACTCGCTGCCATTGTCTCCAGCAGGCCACTGCAGCCTCCAGGAGAACGAGTCGTTTTTGGTGGGACTGCTCTGAATGACAGCGGAGACGGAACCAGAGGTTTCAGAAGAGTTTCGTGCTTTCTTAGCAGCGTCGCTGTTGGTCTTGGACACGGTGGTTGCCAGCGTGGTAAGGCCGCCGGAACTGTTGGTGCTTTTAATCTGTTCCTCCGTTAGTATAGTCTGCCCGAAAAGCACAATCCCCTGCGGCTTGGCGTCGTCGGCCTTCATGGCGCCGGAAGATGGAGAGCACGGCGCGTCTTGGCGGACGGGTGGGATGCCAATTGTTAGGTTGGTGCTGATCCTTGGCGCCAGAGGGTCGCGGTGATCAGTTGAGAGGTGGAAGCCGGAGAACAGCAGGCTTTGCTGCAGGTCGCCGACGTAATCCGAAAAGGATGAAGCGAATTGCGCATGCCTGGCTCCCTGTATGCCTGCAGCAGCGCTGCTCTCCGGGAAGGGGAAGAGGGGGATGAAGCTGTGGTGGTTTTGGTCATGGTGGAGTGGCGGCGGTGGGTGGGCCAGGAAACGCGGGTCAAAGAGCTGGCTGTCGAAGGGGAACTCCGTGTACGGTGGGATGCGCGGCTTTTTTCGCGCCGGCGAGAAGGACGGCAGGTGGAGGTTGGGCATGCTAGGCACCAGCTCCACAAGCCACGGGCAGACGCGCTTCACGTTCTGCAGCAGTTCCGGCTCGTCCCAGGTCACCTGAGAGCGATTCAAAAGGAAGCCTTTCGATTTACTAACGGTTTGGGGATCTCACGGTCATGGAGTTACGATTGGGTGTGCGCGTTCGCGTGTGTACCTGAAGGCGACGCCAGGGCGACTGCGGCCACCGGGCGGGATCCGCAGCCTCGACGCCGGCGACGGTGCCCATGAACCAGCTGATCCGCGAGGAGTCCTCGGTCTCGAACGCCATCCTGAAACGCATGCCCGGGCACCACTGCACCTGCAGGGCCGTCCTGACCGCGGCCGCACGGACGCAGAACTCCGGGCAGCTCGCCCGCGGGTAGTGCACCACCTCGAACGGCTGCCCGGCGGCCGCAAGTTTGGCCGCGGTGAGCACGTCTTCCGGTGGGACCTTGCCGTTCGAAGGCGCGCCCCCGCCGGTGGAGGAGCACGTCGCATTGCCGCGCGCCAGGCCCCTGTAGAGGTCCCACCCGGACAACGAGCCGGAGCCCTGGTCACCCCCGTCGACGCCGAACCCGCGCTTCGCGCGGCGGAGACCGACGTGGACCTGGCCGTCGTCGCGGCGCAGGAAGACGATGGAGTCGCCGGCCTGGAGCCTCTTCCGGTTGACGAACTGGCTCCACCCAGTGGTGAGCAGATGCCGGCGTGGCGTGCCGCGGAAGATGTGCCGGAACGTCCACTCCACGCCGTGCACATCCCTGGCGTAGACGGACTGCACGGGCGGCTCGGCCCGGTAGTCCAGCTCCGGGAAGATGGTCTCCGCGCAGAACCGCGGCACGGAGAACCCGCCGCCGTTGTTTGCGTCGGACGGTGTCAGCGTCTTGGCGAACGACGCCGGCTTCGCCTGGTCGTCCCCGGCGCCCCTCATCGCCTCGGCCGCGGCCTCGCCCATGTCCACCACCGGCTCCCCGCGGCGGAGCGGGACCAGGCGCATCTTGGCGAAGACCTCGTCGCTCTCAGGGTCGGCCATGAACCGCACGGCGACGATGCGGCACAGCACGTAGGGCGGAACGCGCGCGTCGGCGAAGTCCACGGCGGCGCTGGCCTGCTCGGCGTGGCCCTGCGGGAAGTAGTAGATCGCGGCGCCGACAGGCTGGACGGTGCACATGGACCCCGCGCACGCCAGCCAGAGATGCCTGTCGACGACGCCGCCAGCGCCAGCGCCGCCGGCCAGCTCCTCGAACGAAAGCATCCCGGCCCGCGTCGTGCGCAGGCTAAAGCAGGACAAGACTCTGGTGTGTCGAGTCCACGAGAGGGAGTAACCTCCGGCGTGGGACTGAGTCGAGTAGAAGTAGCAGTAGTGGGGTGAGCCGCGGTTGCAGCGGAGCGGGCCGCTCGGAGGATTGTGGAAGTAGTTAACGAGAGTGTAGCGGCGCTTGCGCGCTTCTTATTCCAGTAACAAACCTCCGACGCTTGTGCGACCTTACATCTGCCGTTGCACTTGCATGAGAGAGACGACAACGCCGGGATGCCGTGCGGCGATACAAACATGGAACGAGCCTGTTGGAGCGGCGGTCCACGGACCCTTGCTACGGACGCGACGGAGCCTGTTGGTTGCCTGATGGACTAAGCTTGGATCAGCCCAGCCTATCTCGTACACGTGAGACTCAATACATGTAAAAGTTATCTGTCTGTTTGGTTAGTTGCATGAAGCCAGTCAAATTGAACAGAAATGATATTTTGTTACTTACATGTGATATAATTTACAAAAATTTAAAATATTAAAATAATAATTACTATATTTAAATATATTAAATATAATTTATTATCTTAATATAGACTTAATCTATTTTTAAATATATTAATATTATTTAAACTATATTAATTATATGCTAATCGTACCTGTAACACTGCACGGGCTGTGCCTGGCTCCACGGAAACGGAACTCAAATCCGTATCCGGAGAGCCAGGCCCGCACCACGATTTTGTATGCGGCGAGCCAGCCCCGAGGCAGCGGCGCGGCATCCGAACAAAAGCTCCTGCATGCGGCCAGCCTGGGCCGCACCCCGCCCAGGCAACCTCACGCTATTTAGCGTTCCTCGGACTGGAAGACCTATCTGTTCAGCAGGCATCCGAAAGCATCTCCAAAAGCCCTAACTCTTTCTAAATCAAATTACAAGAAAAAAAATATAAAAAACTTCCTTCAACAGATATTTTAAACACCTCTCTCCTTTCATATCTCTGGAAATCCTTCTATTCGAAAGTAGATCTGAGAAATTTTCTAAAATCTCTAATCTCATCTCTTGTGCTGGTTGTTGACTTAGTCAAATTTAAATTATATTGACACATATTTAGAGAAGCTGTTGGAGAAAATAATTAAAATATGCTTCATAATTGTTTTGACTGGCCCCAAAAATCATGTTTTGAGGTGATATTTTGAAGAGATTGTTGAAGATGCTCTAAAGTTAACACTAAAAAATTCCAGTTTCATGTGTTTTTTCTATAAAATTGAACTGAACTTTGTAAATTTTTATATAAATTCTAAGAAATTTATGTGTTCCAAAGAGGATCTAAACTAGCATGTGGGTGTTTTACTCTCTCAATTGAACTGATTTTTATAAAATATTATATTTCAAAGGAACCTTAAGAAATATTTATGTTAATACCTTATCCATGTCAGATATATCACTTTTTCAAAACAAAAATGACATAACCATAAAATTAGTATCTTACTAAACATATATAACTACATTTGGTTCCATTCTAGTAATTTTTAACATGTCAGGTTACATATTTTGTGGTCCCTGAGATTGAGTAGTCCAAGTTTGTGAAGATAGTTACCGAATTATAACTTTTTTAGTTAAGCTCAAAATGTTAAGTTCACTTATCTTGAATACTCTTGATTACTTAATTATAACGAGCAGTGAGTTGAAATCATTTTTCCCACCTTGGTTTATGCCATTTGTAAATTTGATTTTACCATCACAAAAAAATGTAAATTTGATTATCATGTAGCTCCACCAAAAATCTTATATTTTCACCGTTCATCATTTTTTTTTCACCGCCACTTGTTGCTTGATACTATTGACCATGCATCATATACGGTGTCGGCACCATAACATATATTTAGTTAGAGGGTAAATATAAAAGAGAAATAGCATCCCCAACTATTCGTGTCAGTTAGCTGTGTAAATCAAAATTTACATCCAATTATGCATACTTTAATACTCTTCAGAATATGAGTACTCCATCTGTTTTTAAATTAATATCGCTGTTGATTTCTAACATCAATTTTGATTATTCGTCTTATTCAAATTTTTTGATAAATACCATATATTTTGTTATAATTTGATTTATCATTAGAGTTATTTAAATCACAACTTCAAATTTTACACAATTGAACAAATTTTTTGAATAAAACGAATGGTCAGGGAGTACTTTGGTGAAAAGTGGACTCTTAATTAATTTTGAGATCATGCTATAATTATTCAACTGAAAATTGCATTGTGTAGTACTACTATACTGTGTTTCTTAGTTTCTATATGTGACACTGGCAGCTCTTCTTGTTCGAGAGTCACTACAAAGGGAAAATAAGGAAGATGAAAACCACAGAGACCCCACTTGAATGATGCATTATCTTCGAAGAATTAGCCTAACTTCACCGTTGGAAGTTGCCTATTCAACGATAAGTTGTCCGCCGTTGCGGTCCACCGCTAATAGACCTATATTTGCGCCCGATCCTTTTCTAGCCCCGCAAAGATCGACGGATGGATGCACAAATATTTAAGTAGGCAGTCTTCATATTTGATAAAGGGGGGATTGACTATAGACAATGGCGATATGTCATCAGAAGCATCTTTGTTCCCAAAGACTTTGACAATACGTGCCGACATGGAGTTAAATTTCCCCCAAACACGGGCATGTGGAAGGTGATGGGAACGGGGGGCATAGCCTGAATATATTGTGCCCTCGCTTTGTTGGCCCGTCTGAAGGATCGGAGCATCTTGACTTGTCTCACGCCGCCGCGCCGTGTCACCACGCCGGGCCATCTGAGTTGCTTCCTGATCTGCGGATTTACAGGTAGGTGAGTCATCTGGCTCGTTGTTCCCGTGTAAAATTCATGATCTGGCCTTGAAATTGAAACCGCTGAATCAATCAACAGATGGCCGCGCGAGATGCCTGCAGGTGACACCACGCGCCGTGGACATCCATGCATGCATCAGCAACTGAAGAAACGTTCCTCGCGGCTGTTTGCCCCAGCGCGGACGACCACTCCTTTCCATCAAGATCCCGCAACGGGCGCCAGGAGGACGAGCTGTGCGGCACGGTGGTCCGCGAAACCCGCGCAACCGGACCGGCGAAGCACCCTCTGACCCACGCCTGATCGATTGGTTTCAAAGCGGAGTTCAACGACGCGACACGGGAGCACAGCTGGTACTCTGGTGGACGGGTACGAGTACAGTAGATGCCACGGTGGAGGGCCAGCCAAGCCATCCACGGGTCTGAGCTACTGGACGCGACCGCGTCGCGTCACGCGCCGGGACAAGCCCGCGTCGCTGGCCCGGGCTGAACGGGACGACGACGACGGGTGCTTCGCCTTTGTCGCCAGGCGCGCCACTCCCCACCCACCCCACCCCCCCCGGGTCCCGTCGTCTCGATCTGCTTTGTTTGTCCTGTGACAGCGACGAGGGTGTCCGGGTCGGCGGATACATTCCGGCCACCGGTTGTTATCCGTGCACTGTGTTTGTGACTGACGCTCAACGTTGCCGTCCCATTTATCTCCGTCTCCCTCACTGCAATGTTATGGAGTAGTAAAAGACACAGCATTTGGCCCAATTATGTCGTTGAAATAGTACTTCGCGACTGCTCTCGCGAAACAGGAAAAAGAGAAGGGGAATACTTTACGACTGAAAGACACTGCTAGTCTTTAGCCAACAACAGGGTTAGTATGCGATTGATTCTAGTTTATGCGCTCATCAAAGATCTCATACGTCTCCGTATCTCGATTAGTGAAACATCCATGTGATCCATGGCCTCTTATTATTCCAACCGGCGTCGTTTGGCACCGAGGAAATGAACAAAAACTCCATACGTCCTACTCCGGATTGCGACCGGAGTAAACTGCAATCGCTACCTGACCCCATTCGGATCTTAATCAAGCAGTTAGGAACGATTTGCTGTACTATCTAAAACGCTGGACGGGTGTATACTACGGGTAGATGCCCAAGTATTTTTGCGGTTGGAATCTCACTGTCGAGCCCGTGAGATTGTGGGCCAGTGCCCGTGGATCAGACTGCCGCCTTGGTGCTACTCCTATGTGCCGCTCTTTTGTTTGTTCTCCGGCGACATGCCGGGGCCGCAGCTACAGTTCGATGTGTCGCCAACACTGCTACTACAGCACGATGGGACTGGACCGTCGACCCTACGTGCGTTTTGTACCTACAGTGGTGTTGCCTTACTCCAGCTGGGTGATCTGCCTTTGTCCATGCTCCGATCCCTTCTTGCAGTGTCTCTGCACGGTCGCAGAGCATCTCTCTCTCTCTCTCTCTCTCTCTCTCTCTCTCTTTTAAGGAGTGGAGTGTCCAAACCAGTGTTGGAAGCAGCTGTAGCGGAAGATCGATCGGTGGGTGCTGAACAATGTGTACAGCACCGCTAGTTTTGTCAGCAACAAGCAACAGTGAAGGGTCAACTGATGTCGCAAAACCGGGGTGATCCATGCTCCCCACGAACCACGGAGATCGCATCGGGATCACGGAAACACACGTATTATCTTAATGAAAAATGAATAAAAGTTCGTTGACCTATTCATGCTGCTCATCACTCGGAAGTCGGAACACCAAAGAGAGTTTTGACTCGTGAGATGCGAGCACCGAGGCGAGGCCCCGATCGAGAGCTAACCAGGAAGGGACCAGAGCAATCCAAGGAGAAGAAACACATCGAACAATGCATATGATCAACATGCACCGGCATTTCTTCTTCGCTTCTCGGTGTCGCGTCAGGAACATCGATCTTGGTTTGACTTTGGAACTGATAAAATGGGAACGGATTGGGATCGAGCGCCTTGACCGTGTCGGCCCCCAAGCAGAGATTCCGGGAGCGACGGTGGCTGCGTGCACGAGAAGTGTGTAACGTTGTCCCGCGTCGTGACCGGAAGCCGCGCCACGAGGAGCTAGCCCCCGGCGCCGCCCGGCATATGTGCGCACCGCCAGGATCTCAGTTTCGCAATGCCGATACCGAGCACGAGGTCAGGGCACAGGTCAAAGGCTGATCAAGTACTAAGAAGCTACGGTGCGTCGTCATGTCCTGTCACGCGTGTTTGGCATGTCTTCACACACTGCTTCAAAGCTACGGAGTATTACATGGATCCAGTCAAACGTAAGGCGATTTATAAGGCGATCATGGATCTGCTGATAGCTGAGTGTATGGGCCAGAATTAGCACCGGGCACTCTGTATCGGCCCGAGGACGTCACGGCCCAATGAACATTGTGTTGGGAGCAACGCATGATGTAGTGTGTCTTGGGCCGTGTCTGGGCTGAGCGGATGCCTGTCTTTTCCGCATCCTCGACCCTCGCGCGCCTTCCCGGCTCCCGCTCCTCCTGGCACGGCAGCTGCGGGCCTGCGGCCGCCACTCGTCGCCTCCACGAATCCGCCGGAGGTGGAGAACCCCAGTGCCAGGCTGCCAGCATCCTCCGGCTGACTATCCGGCGCGCTCCTCGCCTTCGATTCGAATCCGGCCTCCCCCTCCCTAGGCCCGCCTATGCCACGCTCGTCGATGCGTGCTCCCGCCTCCGCTACCTCTCGGACGTCCGCCTCGTCCGTCGTCAACATTATCGAAACCGTGGACGCCCGCCACGCCGAAAACACCGTCCTCACTCCTCACCAACCACCGCATCGCCGCGTACGGCCGGTGCGCCGCCCCTGACGCATGCTGCCCGCGTGGTGTTCGACGGACACGCGCCACGTGTTTCAGTTCGTATAGTTTCCCGTTCGAAACTTAGAAACTATATAGATGCCCGGCACTGCAACAACAAAATTATTAGTACTTGAATTTTTTACACACTGCATACAGAAAACAAACTCTTTTATGATTATGAACACACGTAGGAAGGAGATGGAGAGAAACGTATTTGTTCAAAAATTATTTTGCAGGTGACAGAGCAGAGGGACATGCGCCGGAATTAGGTTGCCTTTGGCAACGTGAATCGTTTCCGATTCAGATGAGAATCACCAGAATCGTTGCCAAACGACTAAACCAAGAAACGTTTCAACCTTGGAACTGGTAGAAATGATTCAGATTTCTCAACTGTCTCTGTGAATCGATCAAGGAGGTGTTTCATCGGCGAAAGGTTGCCGATGACCATTTTACCTGTTACAATAGTTAATTTTAGGAAGTCAAAGAAGTTCTATGAGGTTATCAATTTTTTCAAAGTTGTTCTGTTAAGCTCGTCCCGTCGAACTCTTCGTGTATGTGTTTTCTAGTTATTTCTAAAGTTTTCTAAAGTTGTTCTATTAGTTACCAAAGTTTTTTAAAGTTATATTAGTTTTCAAAATTTTTTAAATTTGTTTCGTTTATTTTCAAAATTTTCTAAAGTTGTTTCAATATTTTTAATATTAACACAAGAAGGGTATATTGGTCATTTCAATCCTTCTCCTTGCTTTACTGAATCTGAATCACTAAAATTTGCCAAACACTTTTTAAAGAGATTTTGTTTCTGCAAAAAACATTTCTGATTCTCTGAAGAATCGGAACCATACCAAACACACCCTTAGATTAATTCAGCAAAACTTGCTCTTGAAACATCCCGTATTTCTCAAAAAATCAAAGACATTAAATTTCATTGAATCGAATTCAAAGGCAACGGAAACCGAGCTCGAATAAAATGGTCCCAGTTAAAAAAAAGAATCCAATTTTTGAATTGAATTTGAAATTAAAAGTAAAGGCTCAAACATTTTAGATGAAGGATGTAAAAATAAATTCTTGTCTAAAAGTGCTCACAAGGATTAACAAATTTTAAAAAGAATTTTTGCAAAAATTTAAAACCAAAGATTTAAGTCACAGATCATTTTATTCCTCTAAACAACTAGCTGAATTCCGAATTTTATAGAATTAAAACCTTTTCGAATTTGAAGATGCTCCCAAAAGGAAAGTTGTTCTCCATAAAATATTCTTCAACTCTGAAAATTTTAAAATTCATCCGAACAGAGGAAGTTGGATTTTTGCTGAAAAAACAGAAGCTGCTATTGGAATTCCCGAAAATCAGAAAATGGAAAAGGGGACAGACCCCACCTGTATGCCATGCTTTCTCCTTCCTCCAGCCTCCGTTAGCAGCGCAGGGGGGGGGAGGGGGGGCGGCGTGCGTGCACAGTGGTCACGTCGCCCAGTTTGCTCCTCACCACCCTGGCGTGGTCTCTCTCCATCATCACTTACTCGGTTTATTATCGCTCTCCCACAGGCCACTGTCTCTCACTCTCCTCTCTTGCCTTCACTGCCGAGAGCAAGATACCGGGGAGTGAAGCACCCGAGTCTCCTTCCGGCCTCCTCCCGCGGCGAGCAGAAGCGCCTCCTCCTCCCCGACGCGCCGCCACTCTTCTCCCTTCCATTCCCGCGATGAGCTGTTCGAATTTGGGATTGTCCCTAAGTTTTCGAGCGTCGGAGCAGCCGGCGCGTTCCTGCGAAATCCGGCGCACTCCATCTGGTTCCTTCTTGATTCCTCTTGGCTCCACCTTCTTTAGGACCTGGCGCACTTTCTAGGTCGAAGATTCAATCAATTTTGTGGCTTTTCTATAGGAATTTTGGAGCTCTTTAGCTGCAGTTCATCGGAGCCGAGGGACCTTGCCGACGTCGACCTATCTTAGGCCCCTTCCGACGCTGACTACCACCGCGCCACTCATATCCTCGGTCTGTTGAAGCTCTATGTGAAGATGGTTGGACGTTTCGTGCACCGGAGAGGCGACACAACCTCACTGGAGCCTCCTCCGTGCCGCTCGCTGCCGTCGACCAGCTCTGGTGAGGATCCCGGCTCAACGACCGATCCTTCGTGCTCTATGTGCCACGGTGGCTCTTTTCGTTCAGGTTCCGGACGCACAGCTGTCGAGGACGGCGTGCCAGCGAACGCCGCCACGCGCCCACCGTCGCCCGCCATGTCTGGCTGGACAAGGTAGCCCAGGATCCGGTGTGGCCACAATCAGATCCCGTACGGCCAGTCGAGTGGCCACTCGTGTGGCTTAGCCACGCAGCGGCCACGTGGCTAGGATCGGCTGTGGCAAGGGACTCATCCCGTGCGGCGGAAACCTGTAGTCACAATCGTGGCTGTGTTTTTAATTCTTTTTGAAATTTCCTTTTTAATTACGCAGAAATTCAATAAATATTGCAAAAATCATAGAAATCGCATACTAGCTCCTAAAAATATGAAACCAACTTTGTTATACTCCAAAAATCATGAAATTTTTAATTAATCTATCAAACACAATGATTTCACTATTGAAATAATAATTAATTACTAATTATGGCAAATGCATGTTTATTCTTAATAAAATTTGTATGTATATTTGATTAGTGATCCTTTGCATGCTTGTCACATACATGATTACAGAACAGGATAAAAATTGTTTTAGACCTATCACTAATAATTATTTTATAATTAATTTATTTCTATTTTCTAATTAAACCATAGTAATTAGAGAAGTTGTCGATAATTATTGTCATAAATTATCCTTACTGAACCTTGACCCATTAAAATTGTTTAGGGTCCAGTAACCTTACTAAGTATTATTAACTTAGTTTCTTTTATTAAATGAAGTGAATTACCTTAGTAAATAACTAAAACATCTATTCTAGATTTGGTTAAATTACTTGAGATAGGTGTAATTAGGCTCTACTGATATTTGTACCTTTTAGGTTTAGTGGAATTATTCACCTTATTATTTTACAGTGATTAACTACTTAAATTAAGTATTTACTCCATCTACTAATTGAAAGTAAAATAAATGCAAAAATCAATTAAGTAACTTTAATAATTATCAACCCACTTAAGTCTTTCATATGATAACTCAACAAATAAATATTGAGTTATTCCACTGTATTTCTTAATTTCATGGCATAGCATGCATTTTCATATTAGCGTTTATTTTTTTGTTTAGTGAGTGATTCGGAGGGATGTGGGTGATGAGAAAAAGGAAGCTGATGTGTTTGATTACTGTGAAACACCTGCAAACTCAAGGTAAGCACCTTGCATTTTAAACCCTGTTTTAGATCAATTATTAATATTAACATGTTTCAGTTATGATTATATCTTGCATCAGGTCGGATATTAGCGGTATACGTGGGTTAAATCCTAATTGTTACATTATCCATTCCTTGATTATTTGCTCTATCTCATCTTTGAATGTTCTTGTCCAGGGTGGGAATTTCTTATTTTACGATGTGTCTTACTTAGCCATGCTTAGAGCGGTAGAAGTCGAATCAGTGAATACCACTGTTTCACGAGTATATGATATTTATTTATCTGGTTACTCATATAGTTGGGCTAAACTTAAGGATGAATAAATTGGAGACCGGATGGGGATGATATGCATGTGTTTTATACCTCTAAGGATGTTTGCTTTATGCTTGTTTAATGTTATTTTATCTTAATTATTGCTTTATACAAAAAGTTTTAACCTATGACCTTATTCTTTCTATTTAACCTTATGCATTATTTTTGGAGTCAGGACTAGCCCACGGGTAAGTCTTGCTGAGTATCTTCGTACTTACATTTGTTTTGTTGGAGTTTTGCAGGTGCTGTTATTATTTGTCCCTTTCAAATGTGATGGTGGTGTTCGTGAAATGAGCACATTGTCCTTCAATTTGTTTTAAAAATATTTTTCATTGCGTAGTACTCATCGTCATGTTTAGAATCTAAATAAAAACTTAGTACATTGTTTAATTATATTCTAAGTGTGAGAGCTAAAACTATAACTCTGCTGCCCTCACTTTTGTTTCAGTTATAAATTTTTACTTGTGATTTGTAATAACTTATTTATATATGTGGTATTCTTATATGATATGTGCAATATTGATTATCGATATGCTATTGTTTTGGACGATGTTTAAGAAGCATATTGGGGACCATCGGAGTTGGTTTCTCGTTAGTTAAATTGAGCTTGAGTTTGGTTTAAATATCAAACTAATTTGATTAATTAAAACTCAATTTGTACAGTTTCTCACAGGTGTCCAGTAATTTAGATTAGAGAGAGAAAGATTTGGGCATCTCGTTTCCTTAGCAATGGCCCGACACCTGCGCACAGTAGAGCCAGCGAGCGGCTCCACATAATGCCCCGTTTCGGTGAAACTTCGGCCTCACTCTTTTCTTCTACCTGTACCGGCGACCCCAAAAGCCAAAATGCACTCCACTTTCATGTCAAGAAAATTATGCAAATCTTCAACCTCTCGGTTTACTTCAGTACTGGAAGAAAGTAATGGTCACGGCAGACATTTGAATTTTTTTTTATAGGAAAACTGGCAGTGTAGTTTCAGAAAACGGCCGCTACGTTGGCCCGACGCAAGGTTGAAGACGACTATTTAAATATATGACAGTAGATGTGTCAATTATCTCATTGCGAATCAGTCGCTCTCGGTCTGATCAGGAACCGACGTTCCCAGTTTAACGCGGCCGTCCACCTCCTAAACCGCGCAGCTAGCGAGCGTCGAACGTACATAGCCGTCGCCGCTCCGCACCCGCTCCGTTCGGCGCTCGGCCGCCGGGCGCTCACGACGCCCGTTAGGGCTTCGAGTCCTCGACACGACGACAGGAAACGGATGAGACGTCGTCGCCACGACGCCTCTCTCATCTGGCCGGTCCCCTCCCCGGCGACTTTCTGCCCCCAGTCCCCTTGTTCTTCCTTCCTTCCGGGTCGCGCACCGGGCGGGCGTCCGGCGCGGTGGACACCTGACAATGATGCCGGGATCACTTATTCCGTTCTGAGCGATAGGCGCCGTCGCTGCCGCGCTACGGCAGGGACACCGGAAAATTCAGAGCCATCTGATTCTGAACAGCGGCGCGCAGCGCATCGGTTCCGTCTGACGTCCGCAGTAGACCCACTACTGTTCGTGTAAGGTTGGGCCTACTGTCGACGTCTGTTGGCCCAACAATTACTGGCCCCGACGTAACCTCAACCACCGCAATGTTTTTTGCAGCCATATTGCCGGCCTGATATTACCCTTCTGAAAACATAATGAACCCAACATTTCTTCAACTACAGGAGCTGCAGCTGCAACACAGTAAGGTGCTGTTTGAGATGTGGAAAATATAGAGCGGGATTGAGATTGAGAAATAAATAGAGGGTTGAGATTTAATAAGATGGAGAAATGAACGGTCTAGATTTCTCTTTGTATTTCCATTTCTCTTTCCCACTTGTAATTCCATGAATCTAAACGGCACCTAAGAACAATTGCAGCCAAAATCACGGCCGAGCATCGGGTTTTGGACGCTACTAATTCAATTATTGTTTCAGGACTCTTTTAACACTTTCACAGTTCAGTAGCGCAAAAGCTCATTAACTAGTCAGAAATTGAGTTACACACTTAGTAGAAATTATCTCTACAGGATTAATACAGCTGATAGGCGCAGTAGCAGACTGATCAATAGATGCTTCCCATCCCCCGGCATTAGGCATCTTCTAATGAAGTTACGTAAACTGAAAGCAAACTGAAGTAATCCCTTCTTTCAGTTTGCTGAATCTTCCTACACCACCACTTGCGCGAGTCTGCAAATTGTTACACCTACAGCATGCTTCCTCGCTGTGCTTCGATGATCGCCGGCGTCCCTTCTTTCAGGCCCGGGATCTCGATGGTCTTGCAGTTGCTCAGCTGCTCCATCTCCCACTTCGTCTTCGGCACTACTCTCTCGTGCCGAGGGGAGTACTCCTGTCATCCAGAAGCAAACTAGTGTCAGCTTAAACTGCATACAGTAGATCACAAAACTTCTCTTGCAGTACCGTTTATGTTTCTGAAGCAAGCACAGAAGTACAGAAGTATTCAAGTATAGAGTATAATGACACCTCCAGCTTGTGGAGCAGTTCTTTTGGTGTTGGAGCCAGCACGATGATGCTGCGAGCAGTGGGACTGATGAACTCTTCCTCCACTGCTTTGTCGATGAAAGACAGCAATGAGTTGTAGTATCCGTCCACATTCAGCAGCCCGACCTGCAGCATCGATCCCCATTGTAATGTTCCATGATCCAGCACCGCAAAAAGTGCTTGTGGCTTGTGGCTTGTGGCAGTAGTATATGGATCCACAGCGCATGATGTGCAAATTTACCGGTTTGTCGTGGATGCCAAGCTGAGCCCATGCGATTACTTCTAGCAGCTCTTCAAGGGTTCCATATCCCCCTGCGAAAAACCAAAAGACAAGAATTGCATAAAGTGCAGCTGATGCGCATGCACAAGGATGTGCACCAACCAGAACCGGACAAGCCAATTTGGGAGGTCAAAGTCAAATCCATGCATGCACCCTGCTTTACAACTTTCGACTCACGCTTCCACTGCGCATGCAGTATGTGACATGACAAGGCAGGGAAAGGGACAGTAAAAAGTTCACTACAGCATGTCGGCTGATCAGCTTGGTAATTTTTTAATCACCACTCTGATGTTAATTAATCAAGCTCTTCTATATTAATTACCAGGGAGTGCTATGAACGCATCAGATTGCCTGGCCATCTCAGCCTTCCTCTGATGCATATCTGCCACTGGCTTCACCTCCCCGACAGTCTCACCCGTTATCTGCATACACACGCAAACACAGAAGCTAGCAAACATTAGCAACAGGCCATTAGCATGGTTCACGAGTATTTTAAATGTGTTTAATCGAGCAGAAGAACGACGGGCCGGCATGGTTCAGGAGAGGTAATCATGGTGTTGTTGTGGGGAACAAAAAGGAAATGTGACGGGCGTTTCTTTTCCATTAACAAAGTCGCTATCTGCTTAAAAGGATCGAAGCCTGAAGAACAAAGCGGCAGGCACTAGAAGCAGCAGTCAGGATCAGCAAGATCTCGTCTACGAGACCGAAGGGAAAACAAGATTTTTCACGGAACGTTTCATGTGATCTTTCAGGGGCAGATAAGGTTGCATCCTTCTTTCCACTAGCAAGCAGAAAGATATATACAGATGCAAGTTCTCCAGCAGCACACACACATTTATCTGAACTAATCTAATTAATAGAATCTACACAATACTGTACAGAGAACCTAGCTTATAGAAAACAATTGCAGATAATAGTATCAGGTTATTAAACTGAAAAAAGCATCTGATCTACCATGCTTTGTCGAATTCATGGGAATCATTGCATGTGATTAAACAATGACAGGATTTTGGGAAGGTGGGAGAGAGTATGGTTACCTCTGTAGTCATGAGGGTCTTGGGAATCACCCTGCACACATAGGGACAACGAGATGAGAAATTTTTATAACATCTAGCACCTGTGGAAGCGACCAATCCAACACTTTTTGTCATGATCGATTCTATATTTTTTTGGGCTATTCTTTTCATGTACAAGGCGCTGAAGAATGCACATCATTACTGTTTACATACCCAATGACGTGCCTCCCTCCATTGTAGACTGCTCGAGAGACCAGACCCATTAGCCCGACACTTCCTCCGCCATAGACAAGATCGATGTTCCTTGCAACCTACAACACGATATATAATCCTCATGATACAGTATTCCGATGGAAGCTAACATGATGCACTTTTCTAGTCTATTTATGGCATCCAGTGTAGTCCCATCTTTTTTAAATTATTGTCATTAGGATATATAGCAGTTGTAATTTAAAACTGATGGCAATTTAAGAACAACGGGAGTATCTTTTGGTATGAAGTATGAACAGAAAAATTCAGAAAATTCGAAATAAAGAGCTAACTAGTGGAGCATCCGTATTATATGCGTGAGGATATGGTGCCATGGAGAGAATGGACTCCTATTTGTGAAAAGTATATTGTAGAGAGACTGTGGTGTTTAATATATATGTATATATACATAAAACGAATTCATGCATGTACTACGCATTGTGGTTTGTATGCCTGCAATTAAAATTTTCACTTTGGTATCAAAGACACAAAAGTCAAGTGGTAGTTCTATTGCATAATGCAAAAAACCATCTTTGCAGAAGTGGGTGAGCCTGCATCTTCAGTGCAAATAAGCCATGTATAGGTTCTTTTACGGACAATAACAGCAGATAGTAGAGTCGTTGCCGCCACAAAATTCAGGTGACAGTTAAGCTAGAACGGAAACAAGATACTAACCATTTGAAGCCATACGGAGCTGCAGTAGTAGAGAAGACAAAAGCTTTGTTGAACTACCATGCTGCTACCGTTGATAATCAAAATTCAAAAGTGACCCGACTAGATTAATATGCTGAGAAAAGATGCAACTACTGTCTAGGACTCCAGGCCACGATCGAGGGAGAGAGGAAGGAGACGACGTCGGACGTACCAACTCCCTGCCAAGCTCCACGGCCGCGTCCTGGTAGCTCTTCTTCTTGCCCTGGCTGCTCCCGCAGAAGACGCATATTCTTCTGAACCGAGAGGGCACCGAGTTCGCCAGGTCCATCACCTCCACAGCAGCCTCTTCCTCCTTGATGAACTCCATGTGTGTGCGTCTGTCTTCCCCTCCGTTTGGGTTATGGGTGGTGATGCTGCAGGATGGAGGAGGAGGAGGAGAGAGATCAAGCTACAGCATGGCTAAGCAGCTTTGCCTGCAATCGAGTGCACTACCACTTCGCCGTTATATATACTACCAGTCATGGTCTGCGGGCCCCATCCGAGCTCGCTAATTATCTTCGGAAACACTCGGGAACGCACAACCAGTAGTGTGATAGTGATTGGACCTGCTAACTGATGGAGGATGCAATCAGAAGACCTCCTCAAGCACCCTTGATACGGGAAAGGAATCAGGATTCAATTCAGTCCATTGACGATCTCCTTCCAACTTTGTAGAAGTAATAGTTCCCAGATATTTAACAAGCGGCGATGAGAGTCGACAGCCTGCACGCGATCCCTACTAAACTGAACGCTAAAAAACTTTCTGTCGGCTATGACCACCGGCCGGCCGTCTTGCTTCATTTTCTGATCATCTAGTACGTACAGTATATATGTATCAGCAGTAGGGGCTCATCAAGATGTTTTTAGGCTGGACCCTTGCTCGCAAAGGAAGAGAAGCTGCAGAAGAAGCATCAAGCTCAAGCAAGCATCCCCTTGCGCAGGGAATCGTGCTCGTGCATGCTTGCCCGGATGTCGTCTTATCAAGCAGCTGATGGAGAAGAAGCAGATATCCAGGCATACTCATGGAGCTGGTCCATGGAATGTTTGGGGGATCCAATGACCCATCATCACTTGCCAAAAGAAAAAAACAAACAAATTTGGAGAATAGGAGAACCCGTTGCAGGTACTAGCAGTTGTTGTAATCTTTTCTCTGGGTCTAAGAGTGTAGATTCGAGAGTTTCTGTATCGGTAACAAATCTGCGGTTCGGATGTGGTCAATAACTTCGGATCCGATCGTCGAAGTCGAGGAAGATGATCCGGCCATCTGCCTTTTGTCGGTGCTGTCCTCTGCACTTGGGCAGCGTCAGTCGGTGGAGAGGGCAGTGGCGTAGAAGTCACGGCGACGTTGTCGATTTTTCGGTGACGGCGGTCATCGTGATGGTGACGACGGTGGTACTTCCCGTCGGTACAGCGCCCCCTCACAGATCGGGTTTAGGGACGTTAGTGGGGTGCGGCAGTATGGATGAACTTAAGTCTTGAGTCTCGGCCGGCTCCCACCTCTATTTATTGTGGCGCTGACGACAGGGGCCCACCAGCCATAATGGGCTGGGCACCCCTGATCAGGGCACGATTAGGTCAATGGCCCATTAAAGCTGTTGGGCCAAAATAGGTGAAGATCAATTCCTAACATTCTCTCCCTTGATCTCACTTTTTATTTTTATCTTTATTACTTTTTAACTTCAATCATTCCATTATAGATTAATGCATAGAATTGCCTCATCGTCACGATCAATCGTCGATAGACTTAACAGCTACAATGCATTTTTCTGTTTTGAAATAGTTACTATACATTTTGGACCATCTTTTAGTTCAAGAATCACAGGCTTTCCCTTAAACCCATGCCGGCAACATGTTCAATAAATACTTTGAGTGGTAAGCCTTTAGTAAGCAGATCCGCTAGCATCTTTGCGTGTTTATATGCTCAAGACTTATGATTTGATCTCGAACTTTATTTTTCATAACATAGTACTTTATGTCAATGTGTTTGGCAGTACCACTTGACTTATTGTTGTGTGCATACGTTACTGCGGATTTGTTATCGCAGTACAACTTAAGTGGTCCATGGATGTCGTCAATCACTTTTAAATTGAGTATGAACTTTTTAAGCCAGTTCAGTTGCCCCGTAGCCTCATAACATGCAACAAACTCGGCATATATTATGGACGATGTAGTGACGATTTGCTTTGAGCTTTTCCATGAAATAGCTCCTCCAACGAGAGTAAACACATATCCAGATGTAGACTTTCTATCATCTCTCACATAATCAGAATCTATGTACCCTACTATATGGAGTGAATCTGATTTTCCGTATGTCATCATGAGGTCTTTTATTCCTTGCAAATAGCGCAAGACTTTCTTTATCAATTTCCAATGCTCTATTCCAGGATTCTAGGATCTTTATCAAAGTGTGTACATACTTGAGCATACTGTAAGCTTTCGATAGCTGAAGCATATGGAGCCGCTTTTATTTGATCGATCTCATATTGATTCCTGAGGCATTGAAAATCTCTTTATCCGTCGCCCTTTACTATAGGTACAGGTGATGGACTATATTTATGTATACTATATTTCTTTAATACTTTCTCTATGTATGCTTTCTGTGACAGTCCCAATACCTATTTGTTTCTATCACAATGAATTTTGATTCCCAGAACGAATAAAGCTTCACCAAGATCTTTCATATCAAAGTTTGAGGACAAAATCTTCTTTGTCTTCAGTAGCAGACTGACGTCACTACTAGCTAGTAGGATATCATCTACATACAGAATTAGGAAGATAAACTTCCTATCTTTAAACTTTGAATAAACACAGTTGTCCTCTATATTTTTTTTAAACTCAAATTTCTTTATCGTGCTGTCAAACTTCAAGTACCATTGTCTTAAAGCTTACTTGAACCCATAAATCAATTTCTTTAGACGGCATCTCAGTTTTTCACTTCCTTCCATAACAAAACCTTTCGGTTGTGCCATGTAAACATTTTCTTCTAAATTCTCATTTAGAAATGCTGTTTTTACATCCATCTGATGTAACTCTAAATCATAATGAGCCACTAGTGTCATTATGATTCTGAATGAATCTTTACATGCGACTGGAGAAAAGGTCTCATTGTAATCAATCCCTTCTCTTTGAGTAAAGCCTTTTGCCACGAGTCGTGCTTTATATCTTTGTATGTTCCCTTGGGAGTCGAGTTTTATCTTGTAAACTTATTTACAGCCTACTGTTTTGGCTCCTTTAAGAATTACTTCTAAGTCTCAGACTTTATTAGCCTTCATGGACTTCATTTTTTTTCCTATGACTTCAAGCCATTTTGAAGAGTTTTCACTTCTCATAGCTTCTTCAAATGAGGTGGGATCATCCTCTATTTAAAATTCTTTTGTCTGATAAACTTCATAGTGATCAGGAATAGCTGATCTTCTTATTCTTTGAGACCTCCTAGAGGCCTCTTTATTCTGTATATTTTCTGTTTGAGGCTGTTCTTACCCCCTTTCATCTGTGACAATAGGTTCTATTGGATCCTGAGGAACAGGTTCCTCATTTTCATTCATTGTTGCCACAGGAGAAACAACAACAGGTGCTTGCACCACAGTATCTCGCACTGTCGGTGCAGCGACAGCAGGTAGTGTAAAGAATGGCTCTTGAATCATCGGAGTAGACGCATACACCCGCTTCTCTTCAAGGTCAATCTCTCGAGCTACCATGCTCCCCCTCATCATCTCATCCTCTAAGAAGACAGCGTGTCTCATTTCTACAAACTTTGTATGTCTGTCTGGACAGTAGAAATGATAATCTTTTGACTTTTCTAGGTAACTAATAAAATGGCAACTTACTGTTTTGGGATCAAGCTTTCCAATGTTTGGGTTAAATACTTTAGCCTCAGCTGGGCTCCCTCACACTCGTAAGTGGTTTAACGAGGAAACTCTATCTGTCCACAATTCGTACGGTGTTTTCGGCACCGACTTACTTGGTACTCTGTTGAGAATATGAATGACAGTTTTTAACGCCTCTATCCACAAACTCAATAGCAGTGTGGGATAGCTCATCATGCTTCGCACCATATTTATCAGAGTACGGTTGTGTCTTTCAGCTACTTCATTTTGCTGAGGTTCACCCGGCGTAGAATACTGGGTCACTATTCTATTTTCCTGTAGAAACCTTGCAAAAGGTTTAAGAACTTGTCATACGGGGTATGCTGACCGTAGTACTCTCCCCCACGATCAGATCGGACTATCTTTATCTTTAAATCGTGTTGGTTTTTAACTTCAGCCTTAAATATCTTAAATTTATCCAAGACTTTATTTCTTTCTTTAATTGGATAAATGTATCCATATCGAGAGTAATCATCTGTAAATGTTATGAACGAGTCATAACCATCTATACTCTTTACAGAAAAGGGACCACAAATATCCGTGTGGATAATTTGTAGAACTCCTGTGCTTCTTTTTGCATCTTTTTTAATTTTCTTTACATATTTTCTTTTAATGCAATCTCGACATTGTTCTAAGTCTGAGAACTCTAGTGGAGGAAGAATATTATTCTCAACTAGTCTTTCTATTCTCCCTCTCGAAATATAGCATAAACGACAGTGCCATAATTTCGACGACTAATCTAGAGTTCTTTTTCGTTTTCTATTTTCATTCATGGACGAGGATTCTTTTATCTCGCACGCCATGTTATCATTATCGCATACGACATTCACATTATCACGTAGTGATAGCAAATAAAGCTCATTTTGTAAGATGACAAGACCAACATATTCTTTATTAAAATTTATTTCACACTTGCCATTTCCAAAATGACAATCATAACTATCATTATCCAAACATGAAACACTAATCAAATTCCTCTATAGAGAGAGTACATAAAGAACATCTCTAAGTATAAGAATAAAGCCATCAGCTAGCTCTAATGAAAGATCGCTAACGGCTTCAACTTTAGCTTGGACTCCGTTTGTAACTTTAATGCATCTTTCTCTTCTTTGCGTAGTCCTCGTCGAACAGAATCCCTGCAATGAATTAGCAACATGAACAGTTGCTTCAGAGTCAATCCACCAAGTAGATTTCGAATATTGCACATATAGAGATTCATTTATAAAGGTAATAATGTTCTCACCTTTCTTTGCCATGATCATCTTTAGATAGAAGGACAATTCTTCTTGTAGTGTCCCGTTTTCTTGCAGTGAAGGCACTGATCTTTATCCACTGCAAATTTATTCTGTTGAGGCTGATGGATAGGGGCTTTTCCCTTATTCTTTGAGAGTAGTTGTTGAAGTTTTTTCTTTTGTTATTTTTCACATAGATGATAGAACCACCATGTGAAGCTTTAATTCTGTCCTCCTCTTGCACACACATTGCTATACACTTTTTCAAGTCTTAAGACTCGGGTTGCATATTGTAGTTGACAATAAACGTGTCAAACTCTTTTGACAAAGAAGTAAAAATCAGATAGATAAAGAGTGCATCCTTGAGACCCAGATCCATTAGTTTGACCTTCGATGCCATGTTGCTCATTCTCAGTATGTGCTCTCTAATGGTACCGTTACCACCAAAGTAACTTTCATTCACAAGTTGTTTAATGACTTGTGTGACGTACGTATGTCTTTGAAGAGCCAGTAAACTGACTCTTTATTCTCTCAAGGTACTTTGTGACGGTGTCACACTCCATGATTGAACCCATAATTGCAGGCTCAATCGTGTTCTTTATCACAGCTATACATTTCTTGTTGGCTGTGGTCTATTTTCTATGCTCAAGATCATAGAACATCTTTAAAGGAGCATAGTCCCTCTGTCTGGTCTGCCAAGCAGTCTCAGCCTCATTTTCTTTCCTCACTGGCTCCTCAGGCTTAGTGGAACATGCTGTGGTCATGATCCAGTTCACCTCAGCTAAGATAAACGCTAGGTCCATTTTTTTCTTCCACTCTCCATAGTTGTCACCTTTGAGAGTGGGTATCTCTTTGATACAACTCATTAAGTTGTATCCGCCTGTAAATAAATCAAATAAAGTGATAACATAAAAAAAACAGTAAAATTATTTGTCTTATTTTCAACGTTGGTCAAAAATATGACACACAATTTTATATTATACATTAAATCTACATCACCGTTGAGCAAAAATAGAAATAATGCATAAAATATCAATTACAAAAATTATAATACTGTTATTATCAACTTTGGTCAGAAAATAACAATATCATAATTATCTGAAATTTATTACTATTTTTCCAAAATTAAATTCTCCCGTTGGTTCGAATTTAATAATGAAAATAATTTCTTTAAGTACGCAGCGGAAAACAAAATTTCTTTAATTTTCAGAAGCATTTACTTTATTTTTCTGTTCTGTCAAAATTATCCCGTTGGTTCAAATTTTAACAGATTTAATTAGGTAAAAAATTCTCTAATTAATCAATTAAAAATACCTCTGAAAAAGAAATGAAAAACTTTTTTTTGGGCCGAAATTGAAATTCGACCTGGCCCATTGGCCTGTTGAAATTCGGACAAGCCAACTTGGGCTTAGACCAAAATTTCACTCTCCCTCTAGAGCCAAATCTGGCCCATTTAGCCATCGCGTGATCTGGACCGTTGGATCTAGTCTGACGGATGCGCTATTTTTTCGGAGGATATAAAAAGGGTGAGGTTTTCTTTCAACCCTAACCCTAATTCATTTCTCCTCTTTCAACAGCCGTTCTTCACTCGGTTTCTGGCAACGGCGCAGCCTTGGGCATCGCGCCGCGTGCGCGTCTGCGCGCCGGCCT